>CDFI01102938.1:0-13426 GCA_000826405.1 Acanthamoeba divionensis | reverse complement strand
ATGAGTAGCTGGTGGTCGTCAGTGAATTTGATCGCTTTGTCTATCTGTACGCCGCGCAGGTCCACGCTCTCAAGGAACGTCACCTCGCCGAGCCTTCTGTGTCTGACCTTAAAGTTGGTCACCTGCAGCATAGTAGAAATGAGAATTGTGTCACAAACATGCAGAGAGTTTTGTATTTAAAACAAAGAAAAAAAGGGTGCGGCGGTTTGGGGCTTGTCCCTCCGTCCTTACCTTGCTCAGTTGGTCTTCGCTCATCTCTTTCAGCTGGCTTATGTCTGGGCAAGTCGAGTAATCGGGCGACTCAATGCTTGGGAGAAGTTCTTCACTTACCAATGTTGTTCCTTTCTTCTGTGCCATCTCTTGTTTTGGTTCCATCTTGTTGTTTGTTAGACAGAGTCTTTCAAGGCCGAAAGGTTCTCCGAGCTTCTTTTGCTGGTCTGTTTGCTTGGGTTTGTTGGAATCTTTGTATGTTTGCAGGAGAGGACTTGGTTTTGGCGCTGGTGTAGATTCAACGCCAGAGATTGGTTTGCGTTTGGCAATGGGGGTGGAGTAAGGGCTCAAGTGCTTGTTGGAAGAAAGGGAAGCTATATCTCTTGTATCATGTGAGGACAGAGGAGAAGCTTTTGAAGGAGAAAATTCGCCTTCTTTCAGATTGATCTCTTTGTCTCCTCTAGGCGAAGTCTTTCCGTAGGACCTCAGCTTGATGGTAGCACCGGACTTGGGAGTTTCTTTGTAGATAACTTTTGGCGCGGGGGTAGAAACAGAAGAAGACGATGAAGAGAGAGTGTGTGATCTTCTCAAAGGGGACTTGATGGGCGTCATTTCGGTTATGGAAATTCCAACATCTGATATGGGAGAAATGTTAGAAACATTCATATCAAGAAAGTGTGGAAGTATGGATTCTGATTACCTGGTGCAGGGACAGTCGGGGAAGGTGAGATGGTAGAACCACTAAAAAGGCTTTGAGAGCCTAAGCCTAGAGATGTTGCTTCAGTCGTTTGGCTGGAGAGTGAAGTACCAAATATAGAAGAGGCAGGTGGAACAGATGGTGATAATATAGTTGTGGAACTTGTAGTAGCACCCGGGCTTGTAATGCCAAAAAGAGAGGCAGACGCTGTAGTTGTAGCTGCGGGAGAAGTTGTTGAAGCGGTGACGAAGGAAGTTCCAAAGCTAAGACTTAATGGAGAAGACGTGGAAGAACTAAACAGAGATGTTGAACTCGTAGAAGTAGAAAATGGAGAGCTAGAGGTAGTAGCGTTTGGTGTGCCTAGTAAAGTGGTGCTGCCAAAGAGAGATGATCCTGAAGAACCTGTACCGAAAAGAGAGCTTCCTGCTGAAGAAGTTGTGCTTGCTGGCACCGAACTTGTGGCGAAAAGGGAAGAATTGGCCGCGGCTGTGTTCGCTGGAACGTTGCTGAAAAGTGAGGTCGATGTGGTCGAAGAAGTTGTGCCGCCAAAGAGGGATGTTGTGCTTGCCGCTTGGCTTAATGGTGCAGAACTTCCAAAAAGGGAGGAGGAAGTAGAGGGAGTAGAGGAACTAAAAAGTCCCATTCCAGAAGACCCAGAAGATGAAGACCCGAAAAGGCTTGTGCCTGATGCAATGAAGATTGTTAGTTTGGGTTTTAATTTAATAAAAAAAAATATTCCCTTTATGAGTGGAAAGCATTAAAGTTTAAATCACCTGAAGATGAAGTTCCAAATAAATTAGTCGTAGATGTGGAAGGAGAACCAAACAGTCCTGGTGAACTAGTCGTTCCTCCAAACAATGAAGTACTTGTGGAAGGGGTGCTGCTGCCAAAAAGTGAAGAGCCTGTGGTGGCAGGTGCTGCGCTTCCAAAAAGAGTCGAACTTGTTGGAGCACTGCTACTGAAGAGAGATGTGCCTATATGTCAAATGAATGGTTAGCCAGCACAACAAGACAAGAATTAGATAAAACACTGACCTGTGCTTCCAAAAAGAGATGAGCTGCCTGCTGGGGTACCACCAAACAGAGAAGTCTCTGTGGATGCGGGAGTTGTGGTTCCAAACAAAGTTGTTGTAGTTGTAGGAGGGTTACTGCTGCCAAAGAGGGATGTGGTACTCGTTTGCGGCGTTACAGAGCCGAAAAGAGAAGTGCCGGGTGCTGCTGTAGAAGTTTGGGATCCGCCGAAGAGAGAGCTGCCAATAGAGGAAGTGGAAGAGCCAAACAGGGGAGTTGTTGTGGCAGTACTGCCAAACAGAGTATTTGTTGTCTGCGAGGTGCCAAAAAGAGAACTGCTTGATGAAGATGCCTGTGTGTTATCAAAAAGAGAAGTCCCCGCTGTGGCCGGTGTTGAAGCACCAAACAAGGAGCTCGTTGCAGGCGCACTACTTCCAAACAAAGAACTCCCAGTACTTGCCGCAGGAGTACTTCCGAACAAAGAGGAAGTACCACCACCGCCAAACAACGACGTCCCTGTGCTAGTAGGTGTTTGTGCCGCCGTACCAAAAAGTGGTGTGGACTGTCCAAAAAGTGAAGGAGCGGCTGTAGATTGTGGGGTACCAAAAAGAGACGTAGTGCCTTGTGATTGTGTGTTGCTAAATAGGGATGTATTGGAAGCAGAAGCAGAGGAACTGCCAAAGCCGCCTGTAAATGAGATAAAAAATAGGAACGTGATTAGTATTCGAGACTGTATCATGATATATTACAGAGATTCATTACCTGTTAACGATTGCCCAAAGCCACCCAATGTGCTACCTGCAGATCCAGTCTGCCCTGCATTGTAGTCCTCGAATCTAAGTTCCTCAAGGGATTTGTTTTCATAATGCGGCATAGCCGTAATTACATTCAACGTTGTATTACCATCTTTTATGTCTTTCACCTGCATCATTCAAAGAAAGATGATTCAGATTATAAAACTTCAATTGTTTAGACGAAAGTTTACAGGAATCTACCGTTGTTGTCTGATATGGAGTGCCTCTTGTTCCTTGCGACGAGGAGAAGCCCGATGAAGAGTTAAATAACCCCCCTTGAGGCTGCGTCGTAGAAGTGCCGAAAAGGCTTGGAGTTGATGCATTTTGCGTCGATGGTGTGCCAAATAGACTTGTTGATGTACCTTGTTGTGCAAAGACATTCAGTTTTAGTACATAATAACACCACATTTGAAAAAAAATGGGGAGAGTGCAAAATCTCAAAGGGAAGCCTTACCAAAGCCTGTGGAAGCATTTGAAGACGTGCCTAAAAAACTTGTAGAACTGGGGGCAGTGCTGCTTGACCCAAACAAACCTCCTTTGAGTTGACTTGAAGATCAGAAAGTGAAGAAAGCTTCAATTTTAGAACTTAAATGTATCAGTACCTGTGACGGCCCCAAAAGGGGAAGCTGTGGCAGTGCTTGTGGCAGGAAAGAGGGAAGATGAAGATGGAGAACTAAATGATGTTGAGGGGTTATTAAGCGTTCCGCCTCCGCCGAAAGTGGAGGATCCAAATGGAGAAGAGGCAGACGATGCGCCAAATGCAGTTGCCCCAAACAGACCTTCAAAGAACATAACAAAAGAAATCAATGGATTAAGAAACCATCATAATAATACACAAGAACAGGGGATGGGTTTTTTTGTTTTGGGGGGGGGGTAATTACTAGTGTTCTGGCCAAACATTGTCATCACCAAAGGGTTGAGTAAAAAGGAATTAAAGGATTGTTCACAAAGGAATTTAGCAGCAAATTTCTCAGCAGCACAGAGAGCCTTTAGGTCTAATCGATAGAAAGAGTGTAAATAAAAAAAAAATCAAATGTGTGCCCAAGAAAAGAATGGGTTGCAGCTGAAGTCTTCTAGAATCTTCCATATTTTCTTGAAAAATTCTGATAATTCCAGATTTGTCGGGAGAATTCCAGAATGTTCGGTTTGACAAACGAGAAATGTAAAAAAGGCACCTATGGGGATTGAACCCATGACCTTCAGTTTACAAGACTAACGCTCTACCACTAAGCTAAGGTGCCGTATAATTGAAAGTAACAATAAATCCTATTTGGAAAGGCGTGGTAATTAATTAATCAAACCTTGCAATATTTTGGAGAACGTGACAACATAACAAAAGATATTGAAAGTATGTGTTGTGTTTGTCGGTGGTTACCATGGCAGAAGAAAACGGATGAATGTAGATACAAAGTTACAAGCGCAATACATTATTTTGGTTGGTGGCATTTTTGTTAAGAGATGATCATCTCATCACTCATTAGTTATCAAAGTTCTGAATAATTTTCTATTACCTTCTGGTACTTAAAACAAGGATAAATAATAAAAATCTCATCTTCATGTATGCACCTTGGCTAAAACTGTGATCGTGGGTGTGCAATAGCGTTGGCCAGCCAGTCCAAGCCCTCATAGATACCTTCTCCAGTGCGGGCGCAGGTAGCTTGACAATGCCACTGCCTGTTCCTGTAGATGTTGAGGCCAAGTTCTCCTGCCACACCATTTGTGCTCAACGCTCCATCCACGTCCTGTTACACTCTGGCCTTTAGTGATGAATTTCTTGCATGTATTGGGGAATATGATTCTCACGTTTTTGTTTGCCAGGACCAGGAGGGCGGCTCCTCTGAGCTCTTCTTCTTTCATTAGCTTCTGGAGCTCGTCAGATGCTTCGGTCAATCGGTCTCTGTCACTGCTATCTGGAATCACAATAAGTAAGAGAATTTGTCAGAAAGTTCTTGCCTGCCACTGCTGTGATCTCGTACACTGACCTACAACAAAGATGACCCCGTGTGAGCCACAGAAGTAATGCCTCCAAAGAGCTCGAAGCTTGTCTTGACCTCCTACATTTCCCACCCAGCCCGGTTAATAAAGGAAGATAAATGGGAAATGCTTGCAGGAAAGGCTGTCTCACCAACATCCCAAACAGTGAACTGAATGTTTTTGTATCTCACACTTTCGACCTTCATTGAGTGTGTGGTTAAAATTAAAATAATATAGCTATGTAAGTTCTTTGGTCTCTTTTGCTTACATTGAATCCGATGGTAGGCACTGTTGTCACGCACTCCCCAAGCTTCAATTTGTACAGTGTGGTCGTTTTGCCTGCGTTATCCAACCCTACCATCATTATTCTTACTTCCTTTGGTCCCCATAGACTCTTGAACAAAGAGAGTCCCATCTTGTCTGTGCGGCCTGAGTGTCTCTGCAACTAAAAGTTTCCTTGAAAGGAATGCATTTTTGTAAGTCTTTGAAGAATAGCATCCACTCCCATCTAGCTATCCAGAAGTGCAGGAATTTCCTGAAGAAATGGCTACTGATGAGAGAGAAGGGGCTTTTGTGGTTGTCTCTTTGCTAAACAGCCAAACGAAAACTCACAACTTGCAGCAAGGTGGTGCGTGCAGATTCTTCGTTTGATTTATTATTCGAAGAAAGTGTTGGAATTAATACCATCAAATTTATTCTTCGAAAAATAAATGGCCATTAATTTTCCGATATTAAACCAATAAAAAATCAAAATATAATTCAATCGGGAAATATTTTTGAATGTGAGTTACATGCCAGTGGAAATCCAGCAGCCCCAGCACAACGTGGCACACGCAGGCAGAAGGCTTCAACAAAACTGTACAGCACCCACATGTTCGCCTGTACGTACGATTCCCTTCTCCATCTTGATCTCAGACATTTGTTGCTTTTGCAGCCACCAAGATCCTTTCAATAGAGCTTTGTTTGTTTCAAGCAGACTCTAATCCCCCCCTCCCTTTTGGCAGCTCTGTTGTCTAGTGTGGGCAACAATCTCCAGGCGGTGACGCAGAACTTGGCAACTGCCACAGCGAGTTTGCCCTCTGTCATCAAGACCTCAATTGTACAACAGCATGAACAATTTCTCAATGAACAAGAGAAATATTCTACCAGCCCTGTTACGAATGTCATAGGTTATTCTACACTTCAATCTGGCACTTCTGATAATGCTTGCAGAACGAAAGCAATTGACTGATCATGAGCACTTTCTTTGCTTCTTCATCATAGCACGTACAGTGAAGGCAATACCCCCATGGGAAAACTTGAGCACTGATGATGAGATGCTAAAGAATGAAGTACGCAACAAGATACTTTTACTGGCAAAGGTACTTTCTTCTTCTCACCTTAGAAAGAGGTTTAATTTGATTTGAACAAGCCTATGTGGCAGCATGTGAAATGTGTAAGCAGAGAGCAGAGATATCAGCAATAGTGGCATGAGGGAGCAGAGAGAGAACAAATATGATCTACAACCTTCTCATCGTGCATCAGATTTTTGTTATTCTTGATCATCCACTGCAAGGCCTACAACTAACCACATTCTCACCCAACACAAAGAATAAGAAAAACTTTTTGGAGCACCCGCCCCCTGATGTGGTGTTTCCGTTTGTTTTGGAAGATTATTTGCCTATTGCCACAGTCGCATTAGAATCAGATCAACAGCTCTCCAAGATGAGATTCTGGCTTGTGCCGCAATTGTAAGTAAACAGAGCAATTACAAGGCTTCATTAATGTCAAGTTATTTACTGGTTATCTTGATACTGTCACTCACATTCGAGTGATGGCACAATACCATCATTTCCCTTTTTCCTTGCTCATTATGAATTGCTTCTTCATTTTAGCATTCGCGAGCCCAAGTTCTGGAGAAACTACTTTTACAGGGTTTCACTGATAAAGAAGGCATATGGTCTTGATGATGATGAGCTCTCTTCACTGACACGCCAAGAAAGTGGTACATCTGTGTGCTCCAATGTTACTAGCAACAAAGCAAGCGATGTTGGCGTAGCAACAGATCGGGAGCACGGTCAAGCAGCTTCATCTGGTGCTATTGGTATACCAACTTTTCTCGGACGATTCTTTGAATTCACAACACGTTATAAATTGATCCATTCTTCATCTATGTTACTAGTGAGGTCAGAGCCAAGCCCACGGGCAGCAAGAGATGACAGCGCCACGGACAATTCCGCAGCTGCGCTCTCTAGCACTAAACTTGATGAGGGTATGCTGGCTATTCCTCTCACTAGAAAATTCTTTCTTCTCCTCATCCTTCCTTTGTCCAACAGTTGAGTGGGCAGACAAGTTACACGAGGAGCTCAGAGAATTGGACTTGCATGACAATGAGATCGTGCTGACCGATGAAGAAGCTGATAAGCAGGAAGTAGGCGGGGACAGCGATGACAAGTGGGAAGAGGAGCTGGAGATGGAATTAAAAGCTGAGTTGGAGAATTTGACTCCCATCGGTTCGCTGCAGGATCCTGCCTCAATCTGAACATCTGGCCAACAAAAATGATCATTAGATTGATCTAGATAGGTGGCAGATAATGGTGTGGTGGTGGTGTGGTGTGATGTTTGGCAGCAAGACAGCATTTGTGGTGTAAAAATAAGGGTATGGCGATTTGTGTGCAGGAGGAAGGACAAGGGAGGGGTGCACGGCACAACAACAATACAATATATTTATTTCCATGTTAACAACTGAATAGAGAAACTTGTGTTGGTATGACAACAAGTATGCATTTGCAACATCACAAAAAAAATCTTGCTTTGTTTGACATTATGTCGACAATAATTCAAATATTAAAAGTTCAAATATTCTTCTTGAATGGCTAAGATCTATTGAATATTAATTTGAACTGAATTATCTCCTTTTTTAAGGTTTCCTCGAAAAGCCCCGGAAAAACCGGACAACAAATTGCCTTCTTAAAGAAGTATGAGGCCAACACTTGGGGCGCACATTTTAGGTCCACTGCGCTCAGACCACGCCTTTCGCTCTCACACACGCAGGAGCGCCCACCCCCTTCCAACACCTCCACAAGGGACTCTACCACCCACACAACACTACGCTCCTGCTGCTCTTTAGACAGACATCTCTCTTGAGAGTCCCCTCGAGCCGTACATGTGTACGCCCCCCCCCCCAAACAGCAAGCGCCTCCTTCAAATTTGTTTGGGCGGAGAAAATTTGGGGGTTACATTGCCACCATGTGTTAGAAGAACTTTAGAACAGTGTCTGGTTGCGTTTTCGTTAATTTTGAAACGGTGGTTGTAGTGTGATCGTTTCAGTTTCTAGATACCCTCCAAAGCATTAAATTTTCTCTCTTTTTCGAACTTTATTTATTTCTTTTCTGCTGTTAGCGGATAACGAAGAACTGGAGAATTTTCAAGACAGCAGCGAAGAAGAAGACGATGAGGAGTTGGATCGGTATGAAAAGGATGGCTTTATTGTTGACGATGAAGAAGTAGAAGAAGATGTGGGTGAACCAGAGCCAGAACAACACCAAGGAGCACCTGTTCACCAGGTGCGAGCTTTACCCCTCCTCTTTGCTTCTCTGCCAAGTTTCTGGCAGTTCTCCCTTCCTCATGATTAGTCTACGTCAATGGCATGGCGATTTCATGCTTCTCTTTTCCAATCTCTACCCCCCCCGTTTTCTTCATTACCCTTTCTCTTAACGTTTCACTTCTTCGCTTTTGGAATTCTGTGTTGTCCCTCTTCTCAATTGAAGGGCTCAGAGGAACTCCAGAAAAACAGAAAAAAGAGGAAAAAGAGAAAAGTAGCTCTGGACGAGGACGACATAGCACTTATTGCTGAAAGTAGAGGAGAGCCGGGCCCACAAAAATCTAAAAAGACTTCTTTCAAGCGATTGCGAAAAACTACTGGCCTTGATGATGCTGATGATGCCATGGCTGTAGAACAGAGTCTTTTTGGTAGCGAAGGTAATCATATTTCTTCAATCCTTGCTCCATTTATTTGTTCAACATATTTCTCTTTTCTTGGCTTACATGCTCTAAACGAATAACTCTTTTTCTTCCTTCTTTCCTTCTAGATGAAGCACAGGGCCTACTTCCTGAAGAAGATATCCACAGAGGAATAGAAGAAGAAGAATTTGATTCTGCCGAAGAAGATGACCTTGACGGTTGGATGGTGGAGGACGTTGATGATGGTATGTAGTTAGTTAACTAACCAAACAACATTTAGACAAGTTTTGAACAGATTGCCAAATAACTGGATTTCATTTTGTATTGGACAGAGGGCAGGTCAAGGCTTCATTCAAAGGAAAAGAGACGCCGGCCTTCAGGCTTCACTAGCGGAGTAACACAGAGCCAGCTTGAGGAAGCAAATAATATTTTTGGAGACATTGGCGACTTTTTATCTGCCACATCTGCCGTTGATGATGATGTATGTCCGAAATAGCTTGATTTTAGTTTGGTGCTATGATTATTTTAACATGCTAAAACTTTTTTCTTCCTTTGTTGTTAAGTATGAAGAAGGCGAAGAGTATTATGAAGGTGAGGAATACCGTCCTCGCCGAGAGAAAATTTCTGCAACAGAACAAATGAAGCTGTTTAAGGTAATTGTTCTCATTGAAGTGAAATCAAATCTTATTGTCCCTTTAACAGAGTAGCTTTGTTGTTTCCCCATTAAATACCATAGCAACAATATGAACCAGTCCTATTGGAAGGAAAACATTTGACACCAGAGGATGAAAGAATAAGGCTTACAGATATACCAGAGCGCCTTCAGGTTTCTTCCCTCTCACATTCTTTGGTGATTTGATACCAAACGGCTAATGAAATTTTAATTCTGATTCTAGCTACGCTTCCCTAATCTGGAACTGCCACCAGTTGAAAGAGAAGCACTCAGTAAAGAAGCTGAATGGATTTTTGCCCGTGCTTTTCAGAACAGACCAGGAATAGATGCATATCAGAATCCCACAATACAAAAGATTATATCTGTCCTTGAGTTCATTAGACGAGATAATCAAGAGGTGCCCTTTATAGCGCAATATAGGCACGTTAGCCCTTCCAAATTCTTCCTGTTGCATAACTTGTGTCCACTGTGGACAAAAATTTCACTTTTTGTATAAACCACCGTTTGGTTTTTGACTCTTTGTTTCGACTTCTAAAAACAAAACAGAAAGGATTATTGGCAGTCTCCCTTCATTTCGATTGCAGACTTATGGCGTATATATAACTGGGACGAAAAATTTATTAACCTGATGACCAAAAAAGCCAATCTTAGGCAAATGTACCTTGTGGTTGAAGGCTTGGAGGAAGAATACATGGAGCTACTGGAACAAAGCGAAACGGAGCAGGACGTGAAAGATCTGTATGATCACTTCCAATTACACTTTAGTCAGGTACGTAGATTTCTTGAGGAAAACAAATAATTGTGTAAGAGGAGAAAGAAGCATCTGTGGCACACTTCACTAGAATCGCATACCTTGCTTCCCTCACACTGAATCAAACATTAAGGCTGTTGAAGCTGCTTCTTCTTCACGCTATAAAAGACCGGTTAGAAGGGACAATTATAATATTTGCAAGAAGGCTGGAATTGTTGAGTTTGCCAATCAGGTATTCGATCCCGTCGAACTATTATTATTATTAGAATGCACGAGTCACGATTGATAACAGTTACATTCTATTCTTTTTATTAAGCATTTTGGCATTACAGCGAAACAGTTCGGAGACAATTTGATGGAGTCATTCCTGACTCATGCGCCAACTAACCCAGAGCGTGAGCCCGAATCCGTGGCACAGGTAGATTGCTGTTGGCTAGGTGTTCATGGTCGACCATGAAACTAACTTCTCTTGTGAATGAACAGGACTATCTAATCGAAATTAATAATTCCGAGTTCGTTAATGCTGAAGCTGTTTTGAAGGCTGCACGTTATGTGCTGGCACGAGAGCTGGCATTTGATCCTCACGTAAGACAGTCTCTGCGTAATACATACCACGAACATGCTGAGGTCTCCACCTATCCCACCCCTAAAGGCAAAAAGGAAATCGATTGGTATCATGCATACTTTGTAAGTATATACTCCTTATTTTGTTACACCAATTTTGAATGTTGTTAACTCCCGGGTTCACAGAATATCAAGAGATTAGAACGAAAACCAGTTAGTGCATTTAAAGATTCAGATCAGTTTCTGATGATTCACAAAGCTGAGAAGGAAGGCTATATCAAAGTCGAGTTTTCCATTAGGTACATAGCAACCAATATGTTTCATGTCGTTTGCCATTTTTTAACAATATGGCACAACAGGGGAGAAGCTGATCTACTGCAGGAAATGGAAGCATTGTACCTCTCCAATGGCTACAGCCTTAACGTACAGAAATGGAACGAACAGCGCAAGCTTATTCTAAGGGATGCCTTAAAGAATAATCTCTATCTTCTCTTTCAGAATGAACTGCGCGCAAAGGTAAGCATATTGTGTGCAATATTTTTTTCGCCAGATGCCTCTTCAATGTGTACTTATCACAAATATTGTTGCCACATAGTTGCTGTCAGAAGCACAAGAATGTGTTGTTTCAAAATGTACAGAAAGTTTAAGGCGAATGCTCATAACGGCACCCTACAAGCCGCGATCTCGCCGCGGAAGATCAGACAGGGATTATGATGATGAAGGCATGTGTCTATCTTGTTCTCTCGCCTTCTCTCCCTCTCTTATTCACAAACCAACAAAGCAGCCGTTTCCTTGATGATCTAATTTGTTATTCTGCAATTGTAGAGAGAGATAGGGCTAAAGTGATGGCATGCATTTGGAACCCAGGAAACACTGCCACCATATGTGTAATTGTAAGTTATCATTATTTCCACACGAAACAAAATCTTTGTCATATTCTTGCCTTATTTGAAAACTGTACCTTCAGATCGATACAGAGGGAGAACCCGTAGAACAACTACGCCTTTCATTTGTGAATATGAGAAGTGACTTGGGTGCGCCTGCGCTTGATCGTTCGAGAAAAGAAAATGACTTGAAGGACCTAAAGGAATTCATTAGAGATAACATGCCGGATATTATTGTTCTCGGCGCTGGTATGCTACTGCCAACTTGTCCAAAACCCACTCAGCCATTAACCAACCGTTTCTATTTCCTTTCTACAGGAGCTGGCGAGATTGACTCAAGGAAATTCTTTGATGAATTAAAGAAGACAGCACAGGAGGTTGAGGACGAAAAAAAGCTCCGCATACACGTGACCTA
Source organism: Acanthamoeba divionensis (assembly GCA_000826405.1). Lineage (NCBI taxonomy): Eukaryota > Discosea > Longamoebia > Acanthamoebidae > Acanthamoeba > Acanthamoeba divionensis. The sequence continues at coordinate 1,512 of CDFI01102938.1, read as the reverse complement.
TGCAGATAGCCGCATTTCTAGGATGTACAAGAGCTCTGTAAGAGCTGTCAAGGACTTCCCAGATTTCAACCCCGTTGCAAGGTAGCCACCAATGTATTCAATTATCTGCATATGTATTCGTTACTCCTTTGTTAGACAATTTTGTTGATCGATCGCGATATCGCATTGATATCTTGTTAACAGGCAAGCAACATCGCTGGCTCGCTATGTACAGGATCCTTTAACTGAGTATGCTGCACTTTGCAGTGGAGATAAGAGTGAGATTCTATGCTTGAGGCTACACCCTTTGCAACACGATGTACTGCTCTTCTGAATTTTCACACATTCTAGCAAGCTGTTGAACCTTTCCTTTCTTATATTGTGAATTCAAAAATAGGTTCCAAAGGAAGTACTACACCCTGCCCTAGAGCGCGTGTTCATAGACGTTGTCAACCAAGTTGGTGTTGATATAAACCACATAATGCTGCATAAGTTTGCCAGCTCTACGCTTCAGTTTGTGGCTGGCCTAGGACCTCGTAAAGCCGCTGCCCTGATCCAAGCCCTTGACCGTAAGGTACGTGTTTGAAAAATTCATTTCTATGATTTGTTTCACATGCGCTCTTTTGTGTCTGTTTAGTTAATCGCTCTTTTACTTTAGGGAGGCATTGTGCGCTCACGCGAGGCCATTGACGACGCGCTGCTGACTTTTACTCAAATGTCCAACGAACAAGAGGAAACGTCGTGTGTCTATACAAATTGCGTTGCCTTTATTCGCATACGTGCAAAATACTTCATAGAAAGAGCAGAAAGAAGTAGGCCTATTCTTTGTCAAACCTAAGGTGGTCCATGCTCATCCCACTAACGCTTCGCTCCTTTATGCTCTATAGTCCCACTGGACGACACGCGCGTGCATCCGGATGACTATGGCTTTGCCCGAAAGATGGCTGCTGATGCTTTGGAGCAAGATGAAGACGATGCAGATGAACAAATCCTTCGTGTCATAGGGCGTCCTAAAAAGCTTGAAGACATAGGTATGTGATTCTCTTTTTGTCCCCCATTATAATTGTACGTGCAATCTGATGAGATACCTTTTTGCTCTTTTTTTAGACTTAGAAACGTTTGCGGAGGAGTGGGAAAGGTCAGGCAAAGGCAAGAAGGCTATTGCTTTGCAGGATATACGCAGGGAGCTTTGTTATCCATGGAAAGAAGTCAGGGTCTCGTACACTGATCTCAACCCAGATGAGCTGTTCTATCTTCTCACAGGAGAGACAGAGCAAACATTGAAAGAGGGTATGCTTGTTATTGCACGTGTCGTACGAGTAACACCAAAGGTACCTATTATTGCCTTCCAGGCTCCCCCCCGTTTTTTTACTTCAAGCTGATAAACCTGCCGTTCATAGGATGTCTCTTGCAGATTGGACAATGGTCTCTTTGGTACAATAAGACTAGAGGACCTCACTGACCAATGGTCCACTATCCGCTCTCCAGACGACGTGGTTTCTGTTGGTCAGTCTTTCAACCCACCCACATTAA
>CDFI01102933.1:0-11023 GCA_000826405.1 Acanthamoeba divionensis | reverse complement strand
TGTTGTTTTGCTTGTTTGGTTCCTTCTTTCAACTGCATCACATGAACATTCACAACAGCAGCAGCCCCACCCCTTCAGAAGAAGAAGAAGAACCACAACAACAACAAGTAATAGTAGGTTCTCACTGGAGTGGCCCTCATAGTAATGGTGACAGCCTTCTCTTTCGCGCGTTCCTTGCCCTTTCCACTTGCCCCATCTCCACCCCAGTATGGGCATTCATACCCCCCCTTTTTTTCATTATTAGTAAAAAAAAATGCTGACAAGGTTAATCATCATCTCAGAATGAAAATCTTGTGGACCTGCCAATAGGCCTCTACGAGCGGCTGCTTGGATGGGTCACAAGAAACAAACGTCCACCACCTGATCTCATAAGAGGGCTCTTTCTTGGTCGCTTGACCAGCCGATGGGAACTTATGTTCTCATTGGCCTCTTGTGTGCAGTTGCCTTCATCCACTTTTGCCTCCTTGGCCTCTTCCAGCAGTCTGCTCACTACGACCCGTTTGCATCTCAATCTGTCTGGATGCCACCAACTCACTAATCTTCACTTGACCTCAGCCCTTGCTACATTTGGCGCTCGGTTGATCTCTTTGGATATCTCTGGTAACACATTTTGGAAGGTTGATATTCATTTCGCATCTTTGATTAACTCTCTTTTGTAGAGACAAACATCAGCGACGAAGGATTGCAAGATGTTGCACACTGCCCAAATTTGACACATGTAAATCTTTCGATGTCGAGTCTCATTACAGACAGAACCATTAAACGTGCGTATAGACATCTCAAAAAGCGTACACATCTCAAGTCTGACTGAAAGATATGAAACATTGATCGACAATTAGGTATTGCCAAACATTGCGGCAAGATAGAATCGTTGAATATAGATAGTTGTGAGCAATTAACTGAAACTGCAGCTTTGGGTAGGTAGCCTCTAATCCCCCCCCCCTCAAAATCTTCCTGTTCGTTAATGTACAATTAATCTGGAAGCCATTGGAAATATGCATCATCTGAAGGTGCTCAACTACAACAATGTGGATATAAGCGATCAGGGTCTCACAGCAATAGCAAAGGTATATTATTGCGCTCAATGTGATTATTCTTGCTTGCGCATCAGAGCAGGTGTATTACAGGCCTCCTTATCTTCTCTTTGTCCCAGGGCTGTCCAGCATTGCAGAGCCTCATCGTTTCAGACGATACAGGGATCTTTGCACCAGATTTCACAGCAGTCTCTGATGAGTCTCTTGAGGCCTTGAAAGAGAATTGTCCAGCTCTGGTTCAACTCCACATCAACAGTTGCCCTACAATTACTCACAACGGTACCTAGATAGCACTAACTAGCCAGGCTTTAGTCTGTGTGTGTTACCTTACTGGTAGCAATTAATCTAACTATGTTGCTCCAAAGGAGTGGCATCTCTATGCAGTGAAGCGAGCCTTACTTCCCTGGATGTCACCAATTGCTTTGCTACAAATAGCTATGAGACAGTTGTAGAAGCAATGAAAGCGAAGTGCAAGCCACTTCACTTTCTCTGGAATGGTAACAGAGAACAGCCAAGGTTAGCACAGCCCTTCTTTATGGCTCTTTCTTCATTTCTTTTCATTCCGTCGAGTGAGGTCTGTAGTATTAACCCTCGTTCTTCTTCACCACCATCATCATCACGAAGTGAGCTTTCCTTTGCCCTGCCTTTTGTGTCTCATTTCAAAAACATTCAAAAAGTAAAGCTGTACTACGTGAATACCTCTCCTGAATTCTTCAAAGTTGCTTCGGGACTTCTCCACAACCTTCGAGAACTGCACTTAAAACGTGTCAGCATCAATGTAACACAAAACACTCTGCACGAGAACAAGGCCACCCTTCGCCAGTGGATTGCTTCTAACCCCGGCCTTAAAGTTTTACGAATCAAAGAGGGTATCGTATCAATACCTAGTTTGCTCACTTTGTATGGAAATCTTGTGTGTGTAACAAATTGCTTCAAATCCATGTTAGGATCTCTTTCAAAAAAGTTTATTGATCAGGCGTTCATGGACGTTATTGGGTCATCTTGCCCTAGACTCAAGAAACTTGCTCTCACTGTATCACGCGGACAAGCCGCCATTATGCTATCTTCCTCCTCACTTAGAGAGTTCTCGCTATTGCAGTCCTGGCGAGCTAGAGATTTTGCCCAGCCTTTGTTTGTGAAGATTGATGTATCCTTTCCCAGGCTTCGAAGTCTATACTTGGGGGTTGTTAATGTGGATGAAGCCTCTATCAGTGCATCTTTGAAAGGTACAAAACAATGCAACAATCGATCAACAAAATACTTTTTGCAGTACAATTCCCACTGATAAACAAATTTACTAGGACTATCACTTCTGGAGGATGTACATATTGAATCCTTGTCTGCTGCTCTTCTCAAGGTCCTTTCTCAGCGATCGATCTTTCCTCATCTTTCATGTTTGTCGTTTTCTACGTTGGAGAGAGCACTCAATGTCGAAGAAGCAAGAAGAATACACTGCTCAGCCAAAGATACAATCACTGAAGAGAAAGCGGAACTGCTTAGACAATTTCTAGATGCGCATCCTCAAGTGACATTGCCCAAGATGAACCTCTTGCCTCATGCTAAGGATATGACTGCTATCTCAGCTCTCACTTCTCAGATGAAACTACTATGTTTGCAGGTAAACTCAGTTTGGTGTTCATTTTTGGTTTAAAAAAAAAGTGTCAAGCCTAACATGCATGATATCAGGCAGAACAATGGAGAGACAACTTAACATTGCCCTTAGACGACTTTAACCTTGTGCCCAACCACTTTCCCAACCTTGTTGATTTAACACTGGCCAACTCTTCTTCTGGTATCGACTAACAGTCTTACATCTTCCCAATGCCTTATAATATTTATTCATTGCTTTTTTTTTGGATATCCAGTTCCAGAGGAGTGGTTTGGGCTACTTGGAGAACATATGCCTCACTTGCTCAACCTCTCGTTTGTTAATAACCACCAAACGAAGAAGTTTGCCCTCAAGAGCAAGAGTTTGCGAAATCTAGAGTTCATCCATTGGCATCAAATGGACAGCATTGAGCTCGATTGTCCATTGTTGTGTAAGCTTATGCTCGACAACTGTTCTATGCTGGCCGATTCCGCAACACAGCAATTGGCTCGGCAAGCGGTACGAGAGCTTCGCGACGTGGTCTCTTTGTGTCTGGAATATTCATTTACCTGCAGCTAATATGTTGGTTGACTCTTCAGGAGCGTGTGCCTTCGCTTTGGACACTATACAACCAGCACACATCTGACTGCATGGCAATTGGTGTAAACAAACAACTGACTTCAGAACCCATTATCATAACGGTACTCTATATTCTTCTCTACAGAACAATATAAATTGATGAATGATACTACTATTATTATTGTGCAAACAAACAAACTCAACATGTATAGGACTGCCCGCCTTCGATTCGCTGCCTCGATTTTGACCGCACACTCAATATCACCGAGATCTATCTGTCCTCCACAAACCTTAACACTTTGCGTTTGATGCAGCTGGACAATTTAAGAATCTTTAAGGTTTCTTGCCCGAAAATGGTTTCCTTGACTGTCGAATATCTGCCCAGGTCTGTAGAGCCTCTACCCCCCCCCCTTTTTTTTTTGTTTGTTTTGTTGTTAACTCACACCTCCTCTATAGTATCAAGTATATTTCTCTAGACCTGCCCAAGCTACAGCAGCTTTTCTTCAAGAACATTTATCTGGGCCTTCCAGAAGAGCTGGAGATTGTCCAGCCGCTTCACCGCCTAAGGCAGCTTACTCTACATTTTTCTCATGAGCTGCCGTTCAGAGAAGATGATGAACCAGAGAATGCTACGCGTATTAATAGAAATGTAGAGGAAATAGGTATTTTTATATATGCCCTCTGAAAAATTGAGAACTGCAAACTTTCTATATATCTGTTTTTCGTTTTCAAAGGCTCACCGTCTGATTTACATTCTTTTTTTTTCCACTAACTGCAGTTGCTTGGGAGCGAGAGTTTGCTATGAGGTTGATAGAACTTAGTGACTGTCGAAATCTCAAGAGGTTGACTACAAGCCCTTACCTATTGACTCAAACCACTTTCACACGCCTCTTCTGTCTCTTTGGAGAGAGCCTCCTTCACTGGCTGATATGGCTCCCTCCTTCGCCTGATGAAGAACTGGTTCGTTGTTGCTCTCGCCCTATCCGTCACCCCTAGAAGGATGCCAAAGGCTTCTTTGGCTAACCATATCATCTCTGCTCTCTCTGCTCTCTCTCACACACACACAGGAAAAAGAAGTTCTCTCGATTTTGCGTGGCCATATGACTTTGAACCTTGTGGAGGACCGCCGCGGCGCAAAGTCGCAAAGCCGCGGCTTCGCGCTGCACCGTCAGAAGAGGTCGTCTGGTGAAAAGAACCTCTGGAATGTGCGTCAGGTGTGAATGTGTGTGTGTGTTTTTTGGTAAATTAATTAAAGAAGTGTTTGAAGAAGAGAGTAATTTTATATAAACAAGCTTGTGAATAATTTGTGATTGTGTTAGAAAAAAATGAGTTGAGCAAATAACAGAGAGTCTGAAAATGTGTTCGTCTAATGTCTTTTATGTGTGTGTTGAGTGTGTGGTGTGTGTGGTGTGTGTGGTGTGTGTGGTGTTTTATTTTGTCACCCTTTTAAATAAATAGGCAATCCCACAGAGTTGTGTTTTTAACAAACTGTGGGACGATGCAGTGGTCCAGTCATTGGTTGAGTTTCATGGTTGCTGTTGTTGTGCTGTTGTTGTGTTTGATATCATTCTAGTCGATGCCATCAATCTCGGAGGTTTGCTCGCTTTCTCTATTGTTGTTGTTGTTGTGAGCGTCACCTCGCCCTTCTTCTTCCAAAGGAGGCATATCGTCCGTGTTGGCGCCATGGTATGTCGTTGACGTCGTTGTGTTTTCGCTTACATACTGCTGGTGTCTCCTTTTCTCTTCGTCCTTTTGCTGGGCGAGTTCGTGTGACTTGATGAAGGCTTCTTCAAACTGAGTGATGGTCGGAGGAGCCTTTTGATAATTCTTGGCAGCAGCTGAATACATCTCTCCCAGCCTTTTCAAACCCTCCACAGAAACCTTCTTGGCACTTTTAGTGGGGCAGTGGGTCTTGCTCAACACAATGCGACACACACTACGAACAATCTTTTCAATCTGAAATGGGTTTAAGAAATGAATGAATGAATGAATGTTAAGCTTTTCGCACTTTGAGAACAAACAAGGGGTCCCACCTGTAGTTTTCCCATTTTCCACATGAGGCCTAGACCCAGATTGGCGGCCTTCTGCGCAGCATACTCGCTCTCTCCATTGCGTTCGATCTCTTTCTGCAGAGCCTGCATCTTGGCTAAGTCACTGTTGAAAAGAAGAAAATTAATGAACTGTTGCATGCGGGCCAATGTAACTTAAGCTCCAAGCTCATCCAAAGCGCAACACCGTAGATGATGAGCTGGAGGGGGGGGTCATTACTTAATTACACTAGCAGCCTCGGAGATGTAATGTCCTGTCTCTTGTATGCCCGTGACAAAACTCTCCAAGCCAAAGAAACGACCCGAATGGGATTTAGCTTCCTGCAAAATCGAGCAAGTAAAGTAATAATTTTAAATAAAATTATACACGCCTTTGCGTATCAGCTGAGAATTGTGTTGGGTTTGTTAATTGACAGAAAAGGGGGCGAATACTCACCTGCACATAAATATAGCCAATGTGAGATAGAAGCGATGCACCTCCTGGTGCATCCAACTTGTCCGTCACCTCGGCGCGTATGATCTCCGTAAATTCTGTATTTAGCAGAGGTAAGTTGTTAAGTCAGATCTGATGAGCAATAAGCAGTACTGCGGCAGGAGGTGTATGACCCACAAAAGACTTACCTTTATTGAATCCATGTGTCCATGGCCGTAGTTTCGCCAAGAGCAAATCCACAAGTTTCAGTTGGGTCGCTTCAGCTAAAGTGGGAATAAGATTATCAGCAACTAGCATTGCAGCAGAGAATCATCATCATCAGAATCGATACCTTTTGCCAGGAATGCTCTTTGTTCCTCCTCAGACATCTCGGTCGGGTTGAGCATCTGGGGATCAATTGCATCCCCCAGATCTCCAAACACATCCTCGAACTTTCCACCCCCGAATAACATGCTTGGAGAATAGAGTTCACAAACGTTTGTAAATAGATGCATTAGCGTAAGAAAATATTCACCTGGCTGGGAAAGAGAACTCAGTGAAGGATACTAAACTTACCTGAATAGAATGCGTGGATCCATCATCGCTCCCATCTCATCCTGGGTAACAGCACTCTTTCCAAACTTATCATAGAGTTCTCTCTTCTTCTCATCTGACAGGATTTGGTATGCCTCGCTGATAAGTTTGAACTAAATTGTTGGCATTAAAGTGCAAAGAGGAATGAGTCTAAAAGCTCTGCAAGGCTTTGATTTGAATTTTGTGGGGAGGAAGGTACCATTTCCTCTGCCTGTTGGTTGTCAGGATTCTTGTCTGGGTGGTAACGCACGGCCAGCTTGTAGTAGGCTTTCTTGATGACGGCCTGATTGGCATCCTTCTCGACGCCCAGTATCTCGTAGTAGCTCATGTCATCCAACTTCATCTTGCTTAAATCAGATACATCTGGTATGAGGGGTCGTTGTGCACTCGATGCCTCGCGCATGTTGGGGGTGAAATTGTGGGGAGGCATGTCAGTTTGTCTGTGCTGATGATAAGGAGGGCTCTGCGAGTATCCAGACTGGCTTGATTGATTGCTCGTTTGGTTGGTGTGGGCATTGCTCATGTGGGGGCGTGGGGGCACTGAAGGGGGTGGCTGGTCCTGAGTGTATGCTGGAGCGCTATTTCGAGGAGCTTGTGGGGGAGGCATTTGGTGTGCGATTGATGGGTTCGGCGTAGCGCACAGCTCGCAAACAGAGAGGTCAGTATGGTTGAGGAAAGTGCATTTGGGACATGCCCAGCCAGAAACGTTCTTTTGATCCGCTTGGTGCTGCTGCTGTTGTTGTGGCTTAGAAGACAGCGATGAAAAGAAGGATCCTATTTTCTCTCCCATTTTTCCCACGGCCTGGCCTGTAGTTTCAAACATTTCAATAGCGCCGTCCTTGAGTGTCTGCTGAATGGGTTTCTCCTTTTGCATGATGGAGGGGGAGTGGGTTAGTCTCAGGCCAAAGAAATGGCGTACCCAGAAGAAGCTAATTAAGATACAATCTGTGGGTGGACTGAATTGACCTTTTCGAAGGAGTAGTTGGCCACCATGAGGCAGGCTTCACCCAAGCCCGCGCGGTTTTGCTGCAAGTCCTCAGCCAATAGAAATTTCTTAATATTAACATAACTTAATTTTGACTAAGTGAATGTTAGGAATTTGAAGCTTCAAGCCTTACTTTGTTTTCACTCTCTCATCATGATGGTAGTTTGACTGAGTCTCCTCCTTCCCTGCCTGACAAACATTGTAAGCCTTTTTCTGACTGTTTGCATGGAAGGTTAACACCTTAAAAATTATACTATTTAGTTTGCTGATAATTTAAAAAATTTCTTAGAAATATAATTTCGATGATCTCGTTTTGACGTAATCTTTATGCGGGGGGGGGAGGTTGGGGGTGGAAAAAACAGAGGCCTTGTTGGTGGTTCAGTCTGCAGCAAGAGGTTCTTCATCTCTTTTTAAATCCGCCCCCGTTCGAACGCCTCTCCATCCAGAGGACTGCAACAGGGTTGGCTAACTGTTCAACTAAATTCTCCTGTTACTCGGTTGCAAGACTCAGTGAGGAAAATCAAGTATCATAATGGCAGGTTACTCTGACCTAGACAGACAAATTGAACAGCTGAAACGATGCGAAATCATCAAAGAATCAGAGGTCAAGGCCTTGTGCGCCAAGGCACGAGAAATTTTGGTAGAAGAAAGTAATGTGCAAAGTGTGGACTCACCAGTGACGGTAATTGAACAAACCTTCCTTTGGTTTTTAAACGGGCTTCTTAATTAAACTGAACTTGCGCGGGTCAATTCTAATGGAATCGGCTCATTATTTTCTTATCCCCAGTATTGTGCATTATATTTCTATTTCACCGTTTCATTATCAACTTTCTTCAAACTTGTTGGCTCTATCCATTCTTTGGTTGGTGTCTTTTTTGACGCATTCTTCATTCTATTCAGATATGTGGCGACATTCACGGGCAGTTTTACGATCTCAAAGAGTTGTTCAAAATTGGAGGCGAATGCCCACAGACAAACTATCTCTTTTTGGGGGACTTCGTAGATCGGGGCTTTTACAGCGTTGAAACTTTCCTCTTGCTTGTTGCCCTCAAGGTAATCCCCCTTCAACATCAAGAATATTTGTTTTTGGAATGGAATACTTTCTTGCCCTCTTGCAGTATTCGCTCTCCCCCCCTCACATCAAACAGTAATTTAGGGTTCTAAAAGGTCTCTGTTTTCTCCCCCAGAGCCTCTGGTCTTACCGAGGCTAGTGGCTAACCATCCTCTTCCCCCCTCCCCAAATATTCACCAGGTGCGTTTCCCTGATCGCATAACGTTGATCAGAGGCAACCACGAGAGCAGACAAATAACACAAGTGTATGGTTTCTATGATGAATGCCTGCGCAAATACGGTTCAGTCAACGTGTGGCGGTACTGTACAGAGCTGTTTGATTACATTAGCTTATCAGCTATGGTTGATGGCCGTATATTTTGTGTTCATGGCGGTCTCAGTCCTTCCATCACAACATTGGACCAGGCAACCTTTCCCTCCTCTGAACCCCTTCCCCTGTTTGGAGGAACCAAAGCTAAGTGATATTTTGTCGCGACTGCACATATCAGATCAGAGCTATTGATAGAAAACAAGAGGTGCCCCACGAAGGGCCAATGTGTGATTTATTGTGGTCAGACCCAGAAGGTAGGAAATATCGCTACCACAAAGCGCTTACAGTGTCTCTGTATTTCTCCAAAAGATCTTCGCTGCTAACTCTACAGCCTTTATCCTTCCTACAGATATAGATGGGTGGGGCCTCAGCCCGCGCGGTGCTGGATATCTCTTTGGAGGCGATGTTGTGGCACAGGTATTACTTGCCATGCTATTGTTATTGTGATGGACATTACAACATTTTTTTTAAAACTTTAAAACAATTTCCAGTTACACAGCTGCTAATTGCTCCCTCCTCCTTCTCTTTTGATCTTCTGCAGTTCAATCAAACAAATAATATCGACCTGATCTGCCGAGCCCATCAGCTCGTCATGGAAGGCTACAAGCACATGTTCAATGAAACCCTTGTCACTGTGTGGTCCGCTCCCAACTACTGCTATAGGTAACTCTCAACGAAAGCCTTTCTGCTGCCCTTCCACGTTAATGCCTGTCCCACTGCAAGGACTGTTTCTAATCATGACTGTGGCGGTGGCGGCGGCTTACCTTTAGGTGTGGTAATGTGGCAGCGATTTTGGAATTGGATGAGCACCTGAACAGAAACTTTAAAATCTTCGAGGCGGCCCCTCAAGAGGTAAGGGGCGTGCCAGCCAAGAGGCCCACCCCTGACTACTTCCTCTGAGACGCGTCACCACCACCACCACCACCAACAAACGTCCAATGAATGAATGAACGAACCTCAATCTCACACACACCGACAAGATGAGCCAAAGGACAATCTCTCTCTCTCTGCTTCTCTCTATTTCTTTCTCTTGGGCACAGTTTTGGTTTGTGTTTAATCTCTCTCATCAAACAAAGCTTTGAACAAGAGAGCCTCTTTGCTGCTACCCCCCCCCCAACCCCAAGCTGCCCAAATGTTGTTTTCTTTTATTATAATTAATTTAGTACCATTATAATAAAACAGCAAACAAAGTGAGAGTAATGAAGGTGGTGTGATATATCTTTGAAAGTTGGAGGGTTCAGCCCAGGTTGGCTTTGATCTTTCTGTTTGTCATTTTCATTCTGTAGTTGGCTCTGTCTATGTCTGGTGCAAGGATGTCTAGCCTCCTGTTGTGCTCTGATATCTCACTGCCCATGTCCAAAGCAATAGACTTCATGTCTTCCAGGAGCTCCCCAAGCTTGTCCAGCCCTTTGTCTGTGTCTTGTATCATGGTCTGTGATTCTGCTGGCAACACCCCAAAGTCTTCTTTGTACATTTCTGCTCCCAGGCTGGATGTCCCTTTTCCATATTTATCTGATGTGACAAGGAGAGGAAAGTGAGTTGAGCAATAGAATGGTGAATGAATGTTTTGATTGACATCTGATGTACTACTACCAACCTCTAAACTTTTTGTTCTCATCCTCGATTTGAGTTGCCTCCTCCTTTTGCTTCTGCTTCTCCTCTTCCATCACCTCCTGGTTGGCTTTTTCTTGCAAGAGGTCGCCCTTTGCAACATGGTCCTTCCTCTTTCCTTGTTTTGTGAACCAATTCGAGAGCGCACCACCTGTTGATAGCCAACATGTTGTATCAAAGGCCAATGTAGTAAATTCAGTGTAGGGATGGCCATGCTCTTACCAACGCTATTTATTGCACGCATATGTCTATCTGCCCTATCCTGCAGCTCCCCAATATCATCAACAGATTCCTGAATCGACCTCAACTTTCCTCCCTGCCTTCCCAAACTCTCAAGTGTATCAGCAGCGAGTTGTTTTGTGTTCTCTGCCAAGCCCAGAGAGCGCTGCACACTTGCATGAGACTCAGCCACAATTTGTTCAGATTCCTTAATTCTGAAGTACAGAGAATTAGCTTTATCTCAAATGAAGTTCGCCAAGTGCTCGTGATGGTCACTTACAGGCTTTCTGATGATCTTTCTCCGTTGGGACCTGTTTCAAGTCTGATAGTATTATTAGAATTAAAATTGTTTTTCAATATGGTTGTTTTCTTCTTCGCTGTACCTTGCTTGTCTTGTAGGCAAGACCAACCCAACTCTGAGTGTGAGAGTGCCAGAGACGTTATCTCTTTTATTTGGTTCATCTCTTGGTTGCAGTTTGTAGCAGCGTGGCTCCGTGAAGTCATAGTTTACTCCAGTAAAGTGACACAATGGTATGCGGACCTAAAGCACAAAGCCAGAGAAATGACAAAC
>CDFI01102924.1:0-16117 GCA_000826405.1 Acanthamoeba divionensis | reverse complement strand
GATACTGTATTTGTTGTGCCTTCTGGAAGTGTAAACGTTACTTCAAATGTGGCCACTTCTCCAATGTTGACATCGCTGCCGGTCGTCTCTGCCAGTGATGTGTTGGTGAGGGACTGCAAGAACGTGTATGAGTTGGAGATGGTGATGGATGGCGCGGTGGGTGCGGTTGCTTGTAGCGCCTTTCCCCCTGCAGAGCTGCTTGTCTGGTAGTCCAGGGTGGCCTTGCTTGCTGTGACCAAACTGCCCGTTACCACCGAGTCGTCCACGATTGCGCCAAAGTCGATTGTGATGTTGCTTGTGCTCGCGTCCATGCTGGCGATGCGTACTTCGATCGATCTGTCGCCAGTCTGGTTGCCTGACACGGCCGAGCAGGGCACAGAACAGAGCAGGCTGCCACCCACCACTTTGCCCCACGGCGCCAGACTGTTTTTGACCACCAGGCTGTAGGCCGGACCGCTCGAGGCCACATCTTGCGCCACAACAATCCGCTGAGAGATGACATCTCCGGCATCGCCCGCGAGAGGGCTTGCCACCTGGCTGAGTACAAGGCTCGGTGACACAATGTTCAGCGTCAGCGACTTTGCAATCGCAGAGGCCATGTCAGATGCCACCAGTGACGATCGCGTTGTGCCCTGTGCACTCATCGCTCCGGCCTGCCACCATTCCACCACTGTCACCTGTGCGTACACCTTCACCCAGTCATTGGCGTCTGCCACGTTGTCCCAATGGTTCACAGTGTCCCCAAAGTCCACGACGATTGTCTGACTGTCTGCCAGAGTCACATTGGTTCCGCTCGCCAGCCCACTGCCAGCCACAATGTTGTTGGCAAAGATTGGCCACACCCGCAGGAGGCGCAGGTTGGCGTCCACGTTGAGCGTGAGCCTCACCGCGGGGGTCGTGCCTTCAGGCAGCGAAAACTCCGTGAGAAGCGTTGCCACCTCACCCATGTTTATGTTGTTTCCTTCAGTTTGTGGCAGAGACGTATCATATACTGTGAAGTTTGCTAGGTGCCCACTGACAACAGTTACTGCACTTTCCAATCCAGATGTTGTGGCGTAACTTCTCCTTCCTCCATTTACACTGCTTGTATACACTAGTTTTGCGTCATTGCTTATCACAGATCCAGCAACGGCTTGATCCTGGACAGTTGCATTAAACGTTATGGCTAGAGCAGTGCCATAACTCAATTCATCAACAATAACGGTAAGATTGGTATCCACACTCGCATTCCCAGAAATAACAACACATGTTGGAACAGAACATTCCACAGAACCAAGTTCAATTCTTGTCTCCGTTCCAAGCTGGATTGCTATAGCAAGGCCGAATGCCGTTGACGTAGACTCGTCAGTGTGTATGATAATAACATTGTAGCCGATAGTATCACCTGCATCTGCGTAAGTTGGTGTTGCTACCTTGCTTATGCTCAGCTTGGGCTCAACAACATAGAACGAGTCCAAGTGATTTTGGGGGCTGGGGATTGATGCGAACGAAAAGGTAAGCAACGACGAGAGCGTGGTGCCTCTGCTGTTGGATGGATGATCCACTACTACCGCAGTGATTATAACTGTTATGTCGTCTGCGGCATCCAATACATTATCTCCAACGTTACTCACGCCGCCCATGTTGAAAACCACGTTATAGTCGCCGCTTACGATTCCTTGACTGCCGTTGTTCATAAGGGTACTATGCACTTGGCTACCAAAAGACACAAAGGAGTTGGTTATGCGTAGCATGCCAGACATAGTGCCTGAAAGGAGAACAGCAGGAGTGGTTGCCTCGGCCAAAGCGAATACTGCCATAATTGTAACCGTTTCTCCCACATTCACTTGATTTCCAATTGTTTCCACTAACGAGGTAGTGTAGGAAAAGTTCATGGAATAGTGGCTGTCGATCAAAAGCGTGGGCAAGGGGCCACTTTGAGATGCATACGCAAGGTATTCTCGCGCGCCCGGCGTAGGACTGCTGTAATAATCAACCCGAGAGTCGCCTGTCAGAACTGTGCTTCCGGCTATTACTTGTGGATATATCTGCGTCTGATAGGTTATAATAATGGGGCTTGCGTCGTGGGCAAAAAAGGGAATGTGAATTGTCAAGTTCCCATCACCGATGCTGTTGCCATTCATTACTAAAGCGCTTCCGTCACTGCAGTTCACAGAGTTGGATAAAGCTCCCAAAGAGGAACCATATGTATCCACGATTACCATGTTATATGCAGAAGACGTAGAGCTAGCCTTGTGCACCACCGTTATTGTGAATGTAACAGTGTCTGCAGAATCTCCAGAACCACGATCAGCAGTCTTAGTTACTTGAAGTTGTGGCTCAACAACCACAAGTGCCACAGGGTTTGATGTCACAGTAGCTCCCTCTTGCCATTGCATAGTTGCGATGCTAGTAAGATACACACCAGCTGAGTTTTGCAATGCGTTCTCCACTTGTCCGGTAACTGTGAATGTAATTTTGTCTCTCTCATCCTCAACACCATCAGGCGTATTTACCACAGTTCCTAAATTCCATGTGACACTGTAGTTGCTTGCTATGCCCGTAGGTGAACCAGAGATTGAAACAGTTGTGTCATTAAAGGTGCAGACACTGTATAGAACCTTTATGCGACCAGCTGGGGCGAAAATGCTACCAGGTAGGTAGTGATTGACCACAAGTGACGAGACTGTACCCTCCTATGAGAAAGATAGATATGTTGTTAACAAATACACTATCAACATATTTATGTGAAGAATACATTTACCGGAATAAGAACAGACACAGTAAAGATCACTAGCTCTCCGATATCAACTGCGGGGTCTATTGTCTCATTGGACGATGTGACGAATGATTGGCTAATAACGGGCATGGGAGTGCTTAAATACCAGGAGGGCGTGAAAAAACTCCTCTTCCTTCCCTCGTATGCTCCAATTTGACCTTGCACGTTGTCATACTGCACAGAGCATGAGGTAGTAAAGTTACTCGGGTTCAGTACTGCAGAAGTCACTTCAGCACTGAAAGTCACAGTTAAGCTTGTATTAACGGCAAGATTGTCCGCTACCACCTCTACTGTACTATCGCCTGCAGTACTGCCACTTGTAATGGTGCCAACAGTGGAGCTCACGTTGCCTGCCGATACCAGAAATGGCATAAGGTTGCAGCTCATCACAATATCAAAAGCAGACGCCGAAGAGGAGGCTCTGTGCTGAAGGGTGATGGTAAAGAAGACTGCATGTCCAGCTTCTACTAAAACCCTGCTTCCAACAAAAGTGGCTGTAAGATTCGGTTCCACGATAAACAGGTTTTGTTGATAAGTTTCGCCACCATAAACATAATCACTTTTTGCAGAAGAGACGATGCGCAATCCAGCCTTGTTCGATTCAATGTCCACTATTGTGCCAACCACCTTAATAAGAATATCGGCGTCGTCTGGTGCAGAATTCTTCATATTAGCGCCGAACTTCAACACTGCTCTGTCGTTCACGTCATCAGGGATTCCATTGAAGTCTTGAAGATAGCTAGAGATGGCATCATCGGTGAGGTCAGTGTCCATACTAACCACTTCTATGCTGTCGGCCTCGATCTTTGCAGTGCCCGTGAAATCATACGTAATGACTAAATTTATCAGACCAGCAGGAATTGTCGCCTTCAAATAAAACGATACTTCTTCCCCTATGGCAACCTCATTCCCTGAAGTCCAATTAAAGGAGCTCTCGAAGAAAGTGTCGAAGGAAGCAGGCTGTACTGCAATTTGCGCCAGGGCCGATGTGTATGCAGAGACAGTGGCTCCAGGAGAACCTTTATATGTGCACACAATTTGATGAGTATAAGTGCTCCCAACAGGAACAAAAGCTGGATCCACGATAACAGAATAATAGTTATCAAACGTGTATAGGCCAGGGAAGATTCCGCCTGGAGGCTTCACTTGATAGCCATCCAAATAAGAGTCGTCTGTGGAATAGCCAGGGATGACAATAAAATATGAAGAAGTGCCGATATTGTCATTGCAGTTGAAGGAAAATGCATCAGAAGGCGATGTGGAGTTGATTGTGATACGGAAGTTAATCTGTTCACCGCCTCGTACGGCTCCCACGGAGTCATTAGACATTGTTACAACCACAGAAGGTTCCATGTTGCTAAATCCTGTGCTCAAAAAACTCGCTCGAAGAGTATCCGACCAGTCAACATTAACTGTTACAGAAGCATTGGCAAGAGATGCAACACCGGCGGGTAGCAACTTGAACTTTGCCTGAGATACAACAAGAGATCTCTGCTTCACCACCAAGTCACCAAAATTGAAGACGTACTGCCGTAAACCTGCATTCAGTGTTCCAGAACTGCCTTGTACGAGTGAATTGTTAAGAATAGCCCCAGAAGCGGGAAATGCTGTGACCACACTCGATACGGGCGAGAATGCCGTTGGATAGTTGAATTCCATGCGAAGCCGCGTCAAACCCCGCGGGATCTCAGCATTAAGAGAATAAATAATCTCTTCTCCAACGGCAAGTGTAGTATTGGGTGTAGAAACCACATTAGATGTTAGGACGAGCCTGAAAACGGGCATGAGCAGAGACATCGTGACGGGTGATGAAGAATATGAAAAGGAAATTCCACCATAGGGCGCGGTAGAATACTCAAGGCTTACAAAAGCAGAATAGATTGTTCCATTGGAGAGCCTTAGACCGGGTGCAATATCCACCTGATACCTAATTGTCAAATTTGTGGCCACCACTTCAAACAGCAGGTCCAACTCTCCGGTTCCACTGAAATCTTGAACGATAGAATCTCCGCAATAGACACTTCCAGTAACTATGGCCATATCTTGGGGAAGGGATTCGAGTATCCTCACGCCATATGCAGGGCCACCCGACCATAAGAGCGTCAAAGCGAACTCGACTCGGTCCCCAGATTCCACTTGGGTCGCATTTGTCGCTTGGGACAAAGACAAGGACGGCAGTACGATTGATAGCATTAGGGAAAAAGAATCCCTGACAGGGCCTGACACTCCATCATCATAAACCTCCACGACAAAATTCGGGCTAGCCGTGAAGTTGAGTACCAAAAGAGATGCATGCAAAATCAACTTGCGCTCTTCTTCCGCAGAACTTGATGTTGTGTTTGCTTCTCCAAAATAGAATTCCATGTTGTCGAAGTTGGGGATACCCTCAGTAGGGTATTCGTCAAGCGAAAGGTCAGAACCGTTGAAGACATTGGAGGCGCTGATGAAATGCAGCACGCCGTCAGCCTGTGTGGAGATTGTCACGTACAAATCGGGCATGTTGGCATCAGGCACGAGGACCAGCTGGATCTCCAAAGTAATCACTTCTCCAACTGCAAGCGAGCTGCCTATTGTCTCGCTCAAGGAAGAATTGAGCACAGAAACGCTAAGATTTTCTATATTTGAGGAGCTCCACCGCTGTTGTGCATCCTCATTGTGTGAAGAAACAAGAAGGTTTGTTATTGATAATTCTTTGGGGGGGGGGATCTGCTCTCAAAGCCCTCTTGCTCTCTCTCTCTCTTATAGACAACCACACACACACACACACACAGGAGAGAGAGAGAGAGGCTTCGCAACGGTCAAGGATAAACAAACTTTGTGATTGGCATTTCGGGGGGGGGGTAAGAGAACGAAGGAAGGGGGAACGAGATGAAAGAAAGAATAACGTTTTACCTTAGCTCCACTGCGCTGTGCCACTTCATAATTCTCTGTCCCAAAGGGCGCACTCGACCCAGGCAGCTCTTGCCCTGAAGCGTTTAGATTTTAGTGTTGTCAGTTGCATTCTGCTTTTTTGGATGTTATTGCAAAAAAAAAATGGAGTTCTTGTTTTGTGTATAAATCAAAATAATATGCTTTGATTCCCAAACAAAGAACTAGCTTGAGATGAAAACATTACCTGTGCCCAGCACAACAAAACTTGTTAAAATACATAAGCTGCTTAACAATACCAATGAAAGCCGCCAGGCAGCAGCTTTCATGATGTGTATTGTTTCTTTGTGTTGTTGTTCTATATCTTCTTCTTTTCTAGAGAGGAGTTTATGTGCTTGATATATTGTTGGTTCTTATCTTGTGTGAGGTCTATTTCTCACTCTTTGCTGTCCGAGTGAGAAGTTTTTCCTCCTCTCTTGGTGCACTTGTTCCAAGCGTTGTGTGTGCAAAAAAGCAAGTTGCCACTGCTGGCAAAATATAAATATACAAAATTAACTGCAAAGAGAGAGGGGGTGAGAAGAAGAGACAACCAGGTAGAACACCTCCGCTCTCTCGGGCCAATATGGCAACTGCAATGTTGCATCATAACATTTGGTTTTAATAGATTGCAATGATTTGGTAGGTTGGCCTGCGCACCGCAACTTCGCGGACTCCGCATTCCGCATCAGATCCGTCTCCTTGCGCAGCCTTCCAGCAGGAATCGTGCAGTATTACTTCAACGTCCACACGCCCTTTCTTATTTCTTTCTAAATCGGTGGCGAACTGAACTGAAATGCTTCAAAATTGGAAATGCCCCCCCCCCACCATCATGATCTCTGTGGCCTTGAGTGCTCAGCAAAACAACAGAGGTCATGACTTGTAATTTTGAACCCAATTAATTGGACTAATTGGATGTTCCCAGCGACCAGGCTGGTGCCCGTTTACTTAGGTTGTCAACGACGTTGCGTCGCTGCCTTCACTGCAAGAAGATTTGTGTTGTGTGTGGTTAGTTGGAATTGAGGTCAGGTGCAATAAAGAAGAAATGGGAAATGGAGACAGGTGTTGGTTTCTGAAACTCCAGGTGGTGTTGGTTTATCTTACCACGTTCTTGGGTACTCTTTCGTACCTGCGATGGCGGCGCAGAAACACGATGATCATCATCGCCTTTGAATCTCACAACACACAGAGGGGGTGTGTGTTGGTTTTGGTTTTTGGTAAAGACGAAGCAAATATGGCCTCCCCACCCCCCGACAAGCAAACAATAGGCGAGATTTCCAAAAGAGAGCCACGAACTGGCCTAGTTGTCTCTGAGAGATCCATACGCACACGCAATATGGCCGCCCCCCACAATTCAGCAGCATGAGCATCATATCCTTCTGTGTGGCGAAGTCGTTGCATGTCTGCCAACAAACTTAGAGTGTTAATCGGAGGCGGTTCTGGATTCATCGGGCGTGCTCTGACCGCCCGCCTCTCGCAGTATGGCCATGAGGTGCCTCTCTCTTCCGCCCACTTGCGCGCCTGCAATAAAGATCAATTTCTCTAAAACAATTCTTGTATTTTGTAGGTGATTCCCATCTCAAGAACTAAGGTTAGCTTTATTTGCATCCTCTTCTCAGATTGGAAGCTGCAATCATTAATAATGGCCAATTAATGATTATGATTGCCAAATATTCGCTTGATCACTTTCTGTAGGGGGCAGGCAAGATATCGTGGAGTGAGCTAGAGAGTGATGGCTACACATTGCCCAAGTGCGATGCAGTGGTGAACCTGGCGGGGGCTAATCTCATGGGCAGCATTTTCTGGACAAACTCATACAAGAAACAAGTGTGGGACTCTCGAGTGGGGACAAATGAAGTCATAGTAAGCAATACTACTGAGAGAGAGAGAGAGAGAGAGAGCGAGAGAGAGAGAGAGAGAGAGAGCGAGAGCAGAGGGGTGGTATCTTGTTTGTTCAGCTGAAAGAGAAGAACTAAGTTGAATGAAACAAATGGATTCCACGACACACAGGCAAGGGCGATAGAAGCCACAAAGCCAGAGAGTAGGCCTCAAGTCTTTGTTTCAGCCTCTGCTGCTGGTTATTACCCCACAGGTCAGTATGTCTGGTCAACTTAAAACACAGCGCTTCTTTCAAACGCATTGTTTTCTTCATCTTGTCTGTTGCTTGATCAGATAGTGCATATAGTTTTTGCAGCCCACCCACACACATCCATGTCTTTTTTGAGGCCATGGCTACTCACACTTCGTCCACACCAGGCATCCCAGGCCCAGAAGTGGATGAAGACTATCCGACTCCAGCCAAAACCTGGTTTGGGCAGCTCGTTAAGGCATGGGAAGACAGTACTGCCCTTACTACATGTACTATGATTCCGCTTCATACTACAATTTATCGAGTAGTTGTAACTTCAATTACCACCCATCCACGGATTAACAGCTGAAGGCAACAACACAAGAGTTGCCAAAGTGAGAACCGGCATCGTGCTGGGCAACGGAGGAGGTGCTCTCTCACAGATGCTGCCTGCCTTCAAGGTAATTCATTAGCTAACAGTGTTTTGTTGGATTATATATATATATATATATATGTTTAGGCTCAAGCTGGAAGAAGTTGTAACTGTTCTTCTTTGGGTTAGTTTGGCCTAGGAAATGTACCAGGAAGTGGAGCACAATATTTTCCTTGGATACACCTTGATGACATAGTGGGCATCTATGAGCACGTCATTACCAATACCAAGGCCGCTGGTGTATTCAATGGGGTGGCTCCCAACATTGTGACAGCAGAAGGTAAATCAACTAACTATAATTGACAAATGCGCAGCTTGCACTCACAACTTGAGAATTATTCTAACTTTGTTAAACCTATGCAGAGTTTGGGAACAGCCTTGCTAGGGTGCTGAATACTCAAGTCAGAATGCACGTTCCAAGTTTTGTTTTGAGCTTAATGCTTGGAAAGGAGAGAGCTCAGCTTCTATTAGAGGTTGGTTGGTTGGTTATCTTTCATTATTATTATTATTATAGCTTTGAGTTAAAGTTTAATTGAAAGCTTCCTTTTTCTGTGTGTCAACACACACACAGGGCCACAAAGTAATTCCAAAGAGAACATTAGAGAGTGGCTATAAATTTCACTTTTTAACTTTAGACGATGCATTGGCGAACTTACTTGCACCAAAACAAGGTCACTAGTCGAGAAAGAACATAATAGTTAATTTAAATTGTTACCCCAAAAGAAATATAATTTTGCAAATTTAAATAAAACTAAGCAGAGAAGACAAATGTTTCTCAGAATAACAACAAAGCAAACAATTTCTTTTTTTCCTACGGTAGAGATAAATTTATTTGTGTGAAGATAAAAATACAAAGTTTGTTACAGAGCACAATTAAATAGGTATGGGGGCAGTGTCTGGGAACAGCCCAGTAATCCACTGGGCCACCCCGTTAGTAAAAGGGAAAAACAAGAGGGCAATAAAAAGATTGAAAAAAGTGTGGGAGTTGGCAATTTGGCGAGCAAGAAAGTTAGGACCCGATGGCGTGACAACCTCCAAAAACCAGATGAATGGTGCCATGAGAGGCAGCAACAGGACAGCACCCACAAATTTAAAAAATATATGTGCAAACGCCACACGCTTAGCCTTAGGGGGCTTACCTAGAACGTTCAAAGAAGGACATCATATAGCGTGTGTGTGAGTAAAAAGAAAAGAAAAGAAAAGAAAGCTGGGAGTGGCTACCTATGGCGGCTACGGTGGATGATATGGCAGTGCCTATATTAGCTCCCATCATCAAAGTAATGCCTGCCTCAAGAGTCAATAAGCCCTAATGTCATTGAATTCCACCAATGTGGTAGGTTAGACGCGAAATTGCAACAACAATCTCTCAACTCGGGTATAATTATTACCTGTGCAGAGAGCGCAATGATGAGGCCCATTGCTGCAGTGCTTGACTGTATCATGGCAGTGAATATACATGAGATACCTATGCCTAAAATCTTGTGGGCAGCCGCGCGGCCGCTTCAGAATATAGTACTGTAGTGTTGTAGTGTTGAGTAGGAATCAAATGTTTGGGGATCTTCATTACTGGTTGAGTGGAGAGTGTAGTCATCAAATGGAGAAATGGCTCATATGTTCGTAGCGGATTCATACAATTCCCAATAATATCAACACTAAAGAATATCAAGCCCAGTCCAATACCTTAAGCATAAAATAAAATATCAATATGTGCAGGGTGGACTATTCTATTGTTGATAAGTTTAACACAAACCAGTGAGCCCGTAGTGTTCCAGTTTTGGCCTTCGTTTCTTTAGCATAAGAAGGATGAACCCAAACGCCACTATCAACAAAGAGTATTGACTTATCTGAAATGCTACAATCTGCCCTGAAAGGGTAGTTCCAACACCCACCCCTAAAGGAACAAATGAGACACATTTAATGGATTGATCTCTCTCTCTCTCTTCTCTGTTGTAGAGCCCACGATTATTGTTTTATGGTTAGTCATGCATCTCTCTCTGCTACGCACATACACACAGCAAAGAAACATAGAGGCGTTGTTTGAACAAAAGGGTACCTAACAATATGCCTATTGCTTGAGACAGAGACATTAAACCGCCAGACACGAAGCCCACGAGCATCACTGATACAACTTTGATGATTGAAAGAAGGCCTTAAGAAATTCATCCCTTTGTTGTTGATCCTTTCCTTTCAGCTGTTATTACATCAAGCACTTACCCGCACTGGACTGCAGTAACGCAGTGATAATGACTCCAGTGCACATGCCAACAAACTTATTGCTTGAAAGGAAGGACAGCACTCTTCGCAGCCTGTCACCTGTGGCATACCATTAATGGCAAAGTGCCAGCAACTTTTTGAATCAAATCGTTTGGCCAAACTAACTGGAACAACACTTCTTTTTTGAAGGGAGCTGCAAATACATACCAGCGATGCATTTCAGAGATTCCTCCAACACAAACAGAGCATAGAGAAACAGCGACAAGCCACCAAAGAGCTCTGTGATTACTTTAAGCCAATCCACATCAGGCAGCGTTTGCTCGCCGGAGGTGCTTGAGTCGTGTTCCATTGAAAGAAAGTCAGCTCTGCTCAAGCCAACACACAAACATTCACACACGCTCACCAACAAACGGAACAGGGGCCACACACTGACGGGGGTTACAATGTCTGGATGGGTCCAGAAGAGCCCAATTTAAATTCATTAAATATTTAACACAACATAATTTAATCAACAATATTTAAATTCAAATAATAGTAACAATAAATGAGCACATGCACCACTTCTTCTATTTTCGTGTATTCCATTACATGCCTAATTTGATGAGCTCAACACAACCATTACTTACTCAAGAAGAACAGTGAAATGATGAAAGAGGCGTTTTACTTTGTGTGCTCAAGCATTACATTGTTACATTGGTTTGTGAAATAAGTTGTCTGTTGGTGTGTGATGTGGTGTGTAGTGTGGTGGTGTGCTGACATCAAGGCAGCTCAGACTTATCTACATTTCTGGGCTCTCTTTGTAAAGACAGTTGATAGAGTTGGTCTTCATCCTGTTGTGGAAAGGAAACAAGGAGAGAGATTATAGCCACAAGTGAACAGTAGAAAATCAAAAAAAATAAAAATGGATGAAGCAGCAGGAAGCAGGTTGGAGGTACCTCAATGTAAGTTAAGTTGGTTAGCAAGTTGATGATGGACGGGTCTGTGACAAAATCATAAGGTTTTTGCTGGTTTACACCATCAAGCACAATGATAAAAAGCAGAGAATTAGCCCACTTGGTTTCTCTCTCTCTCTCTCTCTCTCTCTCTCTCTCTCTGTAGTGAGGGACAGATGACCAAACAATACCTGATATTGCTTGATTTCTTTTATGACATCATAGACAAGCTCCCTCTTCTTCATGTTAATCAGAGGACCCAGATAGTCAGGATTACCTGTTGTTCCACAATATATTGAGTTAAACAAGTATCACTACCCCTTTTTGAAACAACCAGGATAGTCTCAGGAGACAGATGAGACCAACTGAAGAGGAAGAGTGAAGAAAGGCATACCATCCTCTATAAAAGTCAAATCAGTTAAATACATCCCCCTATGTGAGAATGAATAATTGGTCAAATGACATTTCAATATTAGCTCCCCACAATTAATATTGTTAATAGGGAGAGTCAAGGTCTTACAGGTAGGGTAGTATGGGCGGGTTGACAGAGTGAAGCCGCTGTCTGTAGTTGGCATAGTTTTTGCCACCGAGCTGCTCTTGTACATCTCCCAGCTCCTGTTGGCCAACATCACATGTATGTTTGGTTATCAGCACGTGTAAAGCAGAGCAGCAGAGGTTGGAGAGGAAACCATCCAGAGCCTCTCGGGCACTTCGGCTCGAGTAAACTTCAGGCGATGGACTGCAGCGTTGCTCAGGCCAGCGGTGATAGACAAACATGTGTTGAAATTATTCAGCTTGAATAACTCCTGCATGTTCATATGAAAGCATATTGTGAGAAACATTTTCTCTCTTATCCCAGAAATAGCAGAACCCTCTTACTATAGCGATTGTGATCATGGTTGTCATTAGTTTGCCTCTTCTCTTTAGTCTTGGCTCGGTTAGTATACACGTCTCTACCCATCTGCACAGCCCATTGAAGCGCTGAGTCAATTTCTGAATATTCAGCGCCCTGGTTCCAAGGAAAAGAATGCACATGAGTTAGATTTTAAATATCTGATGAGTGTACTTCTGAAGAAATTACCTGTGCTTTAATTTAGGTTTGATTTGCATCAAGAGTTCAAGTGGCTGCAAAAAGAAATAAAATATGGATTGTGACTATGAAACCACTGTGAAAAGATAAAAAGATCTTGTATACTGCAGTAGATCATCTACCTTAATGGCTTGGTAAAGAGCAAATTCAATAACTGATAAGTGTTGAACAATTGTCTCAGTTTGTAGCTCCTGAAGTTTGTTTGAGAATTTAAATAAGATCTCCCAAGTATCCAAAGTGGATGATATTTATCCTAACCATGATCAAGTCGGCTGTGCTGGTGCCCTTGAGTACTTTGGCGATTGAGCAGGTCTTACGCTGAATTTCCAATTGACTGTTGGTTCGGTTTGCAATCTGAGGATATAAAATACGAGATCATTTGGTCAAAAGGTGTTTCATGTGCACTCTAAACTCACCAAGCATAGCATAGCAACAACTTCATACCTCTCTTTGCATGAGGCGAGACAAGAGGATTGCCCATTTTGTGTAGCCATCCTTTACAAGATTGTTGTCTATGAATGTGCTGATATCCTTTATCAGTCCATAAGTAAAGTCTGAAAAATGAGCCTGTGTTGGCGTGAAGAGGAATTAAAACTTGCAGATCTGAGCGTAAGTGATGCCTCTTAGTCAAGTTTGAACCGAAACTAACCTCAGCCCACATTTTGATAACGTTGATGACTCGCAACTGTATAGGTGTGACCGTTTTCTTTTGCCATTCTCCCTCCGTTCTGCGGCCTCTTGTCCATGCAGGCACATCATATCTGAAATGAAATGCTTAATAACTCTTTCAAATATTCAAGACAAGAATTCCTTTCTCTTTCAGGGACAGAGAAGCACCTTTGCAATAATTTTTGAAATAGTTGCCCAGGGCTTGTAAATGACTGAAAAGTCATTATGAAGGTTTTAACAAAATCCAGATCTGCAGGCAAACAAATATAATGAAAAGAATATGAGTTCCAACTGGAAGTAAAACAGAGTGCAGAACCATACCATGAGATGACTCATGTGTTAGTCTGGTAATCAGTTGGTTCAAGGATGCGGCTCTTATTTTCTCCTTTCCATCATCACCAGAACTTGATGCTGTGGAGAAAATAACAAAGTCATGCGGGTGTGGGTGTAGGTATGGGTGTAGGTATGGGTGTAGGTATGGGAAGAAGGGGAATATACAATCTGCACTTCTGAGTCGGGATGGGGAACTATAGATAATATTGGCATTATGTGGGATAACAGTGGAGCCCTCTAATATGCCTTCCATCAAGGGCTCCTCCCAAATGTTGATATCACCTCCTGTCTGAATATCAAACTTAATACTAATTGTTTTTGTATTTCTTCTAATTCTCGTGTACAGTAGGTACCTTGCAAGCATGCATCTTATCACAGTTGACGTTCTCATTGTCCACTATTTTCTGCAGAAGATCACTCCCAGTTATGATCCTTTGGTTCTGGTCAATGTCAAGCCAGTTGTCCCTCAGATCGTTATACTCTTTGCTGAATATGTCTAACAGATTTAGCAGCATTCCGGAGAAATTGTTCAATTCTTCTTGCAAGGCAGTTCGAAGCTTCTCAGGAGTTTGTTTCTCACACAGAATTTGATATATTATCTGCTTTTCACTTTCAGGCAGATTCATGGACTCTAGGTCATCAAAGCTAAAGAGGAAAAAGAAGGAGATATATTAATTTTGAGAATGACAGAACGTGCTCGAGGAAACTAAGTAGTGATCACCTTTTTTTTGTTCTCATCTTCCGATCTTCAGCTGTTTTGGGCATCTTGGATTGATCCTTCTTTTCCTTCTTAGATATGTGTCGAAGGTACTTTCTTTCTGCAGCACCAAGTTTAGCAGCCTGCGAACGGAACTCTGAAGCCTTTTCCAGCAACTTTAGCCTATGGCCACTCTCAGCAGTCGCGAGTGCCCTTGTAATTGAAAGAAGGTTACTCGTAAACACTTTTTGTATTGTTTTTGCGCATATGTGCGCTGAGGAAGGCAAAGAGATTGTGAGTGCGTGATGGAGTAAAAGAGTACCTTTTCCTTGCTAAAGTTACCAATTCGCATACATGTTCTTCGCGTGCGGTGGCCATGCGAACTGCTGCTTCAATCTCCTTTCTGCAGAATTACAACACAGTATTTAATTAAAGAATCAAACAAATGATAAAATCAATCTTATCAAATAAAAAAAATAACATTGGAAGAGGGGTTGTACTGGTCTGGTCGAACAGGCTCTCCTAATGTACGTGCAATCTCCTTTGCGAGTGCATACATAGAATCAATGCTGGGAGACACTGTGCTGCTTTCTTGCTCCCACAAAGAAGGAGAACCTTTGTACACCAGACACAAGATTATAAGAGTTGAAATGAAAGGAACAAAAGGGCAAGCACAGAAAACCTGTTATTCGGAAGAAGGGACGAATGATGGATCGTATGTTATGCGTATGGTCCATCACATAAACCACAGAAGTAGAGAATTTATGCTGCGAGATGAGATCCGTAGGCATACGGAAAACTTCCCAGGCGTTTTCTGCAGAAAAGAAATCAAATCAATCAAATACGAATCGGTACCGACTAGAATTTTGGCAGAGCATACCAATTAAGGGCCCTATGGCCAGTTGTATCGATGACGCCGAATGAGAAAGCTGCTTAAAGTGAGCATGGCCAAAGCTCCCCGCTACAACAATTCAGTTCTTAGTATATCTTTCATCTCGTTGCTTCTCTCTCACACACACAACACACAAACATACCAGTACAGGTAGAAAGAGAGTTTACGATAACTAAGAGGTTCTTCGCTCTCTCCTCGATGGTATTGCATTGAATATGAAGCTCATATCTGTG
Source organism: Acanthamoeba divionensis (assembly GCA_000826405.1). Classification (NCBI taxonomy): domain Eukaryota; phylum Discosea; order Longamoebia; family Acanthamoebidae; genus Acanthamoeba; species Acanthamoeba divionensis. The sequence goes on along the minus strand of CDFI01102924.1, from coordinate 894 downwards.
ATCACCGCATTAGAAGCGCAACACAACGTTTCTATGTGTGTAAAAGAGAGAATAGGTACCGTTGTTCAAGGGTCAGCGGGGCGTTGAGTTGCTGCTGCTGTAATAGCTGTTGCTGTTGCTCAGCGAGGAACGCCTTTAGCTTTGCCATGCAGAGGCCTAGCTCTTTGACAGTGGACAAGATGTTATCGCAGACTTTCTTTTCCTTGTAGAAGCCCAAGTTGAAGGAAAACATTGAGGCAAAGGAGTTCATGCCAGAATAGCCGCCGCTGAACCCAGAAGCCGAGGACTGGGAAAGCTGGTCTGCGGCTTTAAGCCCCCCGTTACCAGTGACAGAAGCTGTCTCGTGTGGCAGAAGCAGCAGAGGTGTTTTGGGCGGCGTTCTAGTCCTTCTCTTGGCCACAAAGACCCATTTGTGATTGGAAGGTGTTTCTGCTGGAGTGCCAGTTGAAGTAACAGCACTGCTGCTGCTTGGGGCTTGATTTGTATTCTCCAAAGGGATTGTTGTTGTGGAGGTGGGGCTGCTGCTATTTGAGTGGATGATGTTGCCCGGGCTCGTGCTGAGTCCTTGGCCTGTGCTGTTTCTTTTATTGCTGGTGATTATGACCGCAGAAGAGGCTATGTTGAAGGCATTGCCCCCACCATCAGCACTTGGTGGCGTAAGTCTTCTTTCTTCCATAGAAACACGTTCAATCCAAACGGGGGAGGGAGGAGAAACGAGCGACTCCCCTGGGGCCGTGTGCACACCAAGTGCCAGTGATTTGTTTTTTTGCTGCGGGGGGGCACAACCCTTTTTGTTTATTCCCAGAGAAGAGGGATTGTTCTTCTTTTTGGTGCCCTTTTGCTAATTTTCTACTCCACACAACACAAATTATTTTAATTTATAAATTTAATCAA
>CDFI01102913.1:0-13854 GCA_000826405.1 Acanthamoeba divionensis | reverse complement strand
TTTCTTTCTTTCTTGAAAGAACAAAAAGGTGTAAGAGGGTTACTCTTAGGTACCTGATCCGATTACAGAGAACATAACGTTGAAATCAGCAAAGTAATGCAAATTCTGAGACAATCCCTCCCTGGATGGATTGGTTGTTAAGAAGGAAGAAGGAAGAAGAACACAAAATGATTGTTAGATCAGAGAATAGATTATATGAAGATAGGCACACAGGGGCTGAAGGCTCTTAGCAAACAGCCCCCTGTGTAAGATCTCAGAGGAAAAGAGAGAACAAGATTGGATCCGTACCACTCGAGGAAATAAACCATGATGACAGTTTGAATGAAGGCTAGTGGTGCAACTCTCGCTAACAAGTCCAGAGGGTTCATTTCATAATGGCCGTCCAAGAACTTGTTGCAAACAACCACTTTGAGAGCAGACAAGAAAGTTCCCAGGATGGTATAAAAGAGCCTGTTATTATTATTATTATTATTACATTTGTTAATATGTATGAGTGATAGAAATAAATATATGTAAGAAGGATTTTGTAGAGTGAGAGAAGAGGCAAGGCCACACTATACCCCATGTAGCCAAGGTCTAATTCTCCTGACACTGTGAGCATGACTCCAAAACAAATGGGAATCATAGAAAGGATCAAGAGGAATGAAGAGCGCTTGCCCAAGATGAGATACGCCAGAAACATGGTCACCTGTTGTGTGCACACAAGTGAGCGAGAGAACAATTTATATAATAATTTAGGATGCATCAGACGATTAGGGGCGTGTCATTTCGAATGAATTAATGGAGCGATAGGAAGATGGGAAAGGAATAACATACACCGGGAATGATGGCTCTGAAGACTTGCACCAAACTGACAGACACAATCTGGATACTAACATTGCCCATCACAATGCTGTAGGGTAATGAAAAGCGAAGTTTAGACATAGGCTAATGATTGATAAGAAAGAGCATTAAGGGGGTTTGCTTACTTGATGGAGAAAATGAAGCTGAAGAATAAAAGAATATATTGGCCCTTTGTATCAATGTGGGGGTTGTATGGGAACCATTTTAGTTGATGTACACATACCCAAGACAGAATGCCCGTGATGAGCATGTGTATGGCACTTAATGTGAGCGGGAAGTTAAAATCTCCAAAAGAAAATACAGCTTTGTTCAAGAGTGTCAACGCAATGTTCAGAAAGAGCCACGTGATAAAATACACCTCAGCGGGCAATCTGCTCAGTGGCGAACTGTCTGCTGTTTTAAAATTTGCCTTGGCTGTTGGAAATTTGTCGTATTGGTCTCGTTTCTGAGGCAGCATGTCGTTGAGTGAGCCTCCATTCTCGTGCGCCACCTCGTCCTTGTCGCTCAAATTTCTCTTAATATTGATAGCCACAGACATGTTGTTTGGGTTCTTTTTCGCTACCGTACTCGCAGAGTGGCCGTGCTGGGGAGTAGTAGTAGGATGATTCGAGGGGGCGGCAACAGGGGGTTCAGCAGCAGAAGAGGTCAACAAAGACGCCTCAATCGTATGATGTTGGGATGTCGTTCCAGAGACAGAAGAGGGACAATCTCTATCGCCAGTGCTGCTTTGAAACTGAGGGCTCTTTTTGACAGCAGGCCTGTTATTTGGCCTTCTGGGCTTCATTAATAACACGAGGCTGTCGTCACCTCCGAGTCTGCAAACTCCCTTCTCAGCTTGCCGCAACCGTTTCTCTTTGAATTCAAAGAACTGTATGAGACAGACAACCAATAAAAAACATTCCTTAAGGATGGAGCCCGAATGATGGCTCAAATTCCGAGATAAATCCGGGTTTGTACGTTGGAGTTTAATAATTCAAAACTCCACTAATCACCATGTTTTCTCCTTTTGAATGGCCATTCAATATCTTAAGGGTTACCAGATCAGCCATTCATCGAATCAATTTCCAGGAAGCGACCTTAAAGAAAAAGTGCAGCCACAGAAGCAAACTTCCTATCAAAATAGCTGAAGGTGTCCACATGCAATTTTTTAAATTAAAGTAATTGTATTTTGTGGGCAGTGCCTTAATGTCACACCACCACATATTTTGAACATTCGTGTAGCAGCGCTCATGGACACACACACACAACAATCATTTTTCTTTGTTGTTGTTTATCTCATTATTAAATATAAATATAAGTGTGAAGTTATAGAGTTGAGGTTAACTCACACAAGCTTTACACTTTTTTCTCACTTTTGGCTGTAGTAGTAAAGTGAGATCACACAGGCTCAGCTGCAGAATGAATACAATATTGTTCAAGACTTCTCTTCTTCTATCTTTGCGTTTTCTTCGTTGTCAAAAGCATGTGATCCAGATTTAAGCTTCCTAATCTCTTCTTTCATCCTTGTAATTTCATCATCTTGCTGTTTGAGTTGTTCCATAATCCCCTCCAATAAAGCATCCTTGAGGGCTTTTGCAAAGTTGGTATCTTTAAGAACAACTCTTAGCAACATTTCCTTGAAGTGCTCTTGATCTCCTACTGATATGGAAAAGAGAAGAAGTGGGCAGGCTTGTAAGAAGGTAGCAAAGATAACAAGAATGTTTGTGCTTACTGTTTGACAATGGAGACCCAGGTGAAGAAGGTCCTCCAGCAGTACCCTGAGCAGGCAGTTTACCATCATTAGGAAGAGGCGGCAGGGGTGGCAGCGGTCCCAAGCTGTGAGCATTGGCCGTCATTGACCTCGTTTTGGCCCTCCTACCTGCATGCAGGCCAGGTAAAGCAGCCCCACGTGAGGACTGATTAGTTCAACTGCTGGATTCCTGGCCTTATTTGATGCTCTGAATGATCTGTACCTGGTGATGAGGGAATCTGTGGAGAAACAGAAGGCAGTGCTGATGGGGAGGAAGCTCCTGGCGATGGCGACTGGAGGCCTACAAGCTGCCCGCTGATGCTGATGGGCTTGTTATTGTTCGCCATCATTGCAGACAACTCTGCACTCGATACTGCAACAAATCAGTGATTACGTTGTTTGTGTTAGTGCACTAATTGTGCTAATGCAGACAAACAGGAAAGATTGAATGTTCTTTCTTAATGAGACAAATGTACCCGAAAAGCGTCTAGTGTTGTGCTCGCTGGTCTTTCTACCCAACGGAGAAGAAGGCGGAGTATCTCCACAATCCTGTGTTTTGTAAATGTGTGTTACTTTGTGTTTGAGAAGAAGGACGAAGGAGGATCATGGGTTGTTTGCCTGCTGGGCCAGCTCGGTGATGCGGCGGGAGGACAAAGATGTGAAGTGGGTAAGGTAAGCACGGATAGCTGGGTCGTCCTTGAATTCAGCAGAATAGGGTTGTTGCTGGAGTCCCTGAAGCTCAAAGATCAGCTCTGCCATCTCTCTGCGCTTCTCAAAGTTTATCATTCCCATCTGGACAGTAGTCATTTTGAGAGTTAAGAGAAAGCAAATAGATAGAGAGAGGAATAAAGGATTACCACAGTGCTGGGGATTTGTTTTTCAGTCCAGTTTAAATGGTTCATATATGTCTCTGTAGGAAAAAGCATGTTGGGCATCTAATATCATAGGAGAGGTGTGGGTTCGTCGTACGTATATAAGGCACCGCAGGAGGAGACACTGATTTCAGCTTTTCTCTAAACTTTTTGAAGTTTGCCCAAGACAAGACCACAGATTTCATGCTCTCAAACGCTTCAATAGCATAAGGAGACAATCCCTGACAATTATGGGAAAATTAATAGACTGGGATCATTCCTCACAAGATAGTAAGAAAGAAGAAAGGCGATGCAGAAGGGTGGGTCTTCTTACCACCCAGATAGGGCTCATGTTGGAGATGACTGGGGCCTGAAGGGCATTGACAATGCTAACAACAACATTGAAGCTGTTGAGCACAAAACAGCGCTAGAGGGAAGAGGGTCAATCATTGATACACGTGCCACAGGTAGTACACAGGAGCTTCTCTTGCATGAAAAATTCATAGACAGAGTGGGAATTGATATACCTCTATGATTTTAAGAAAATGGGCCAGACGTGAGTTTCTTTCACGTGTGCTCTTTCCAAGTACTATCTCTGACTGAACCCAACTGTACAGGTGTGCATGAAAGTTCGAGACGGCTTGGAGTGTTGGGGATTCTTTGCCTTTTTCCACTCCACTTCTCCACGCCTATAAACAGAGGCAACTCCTTTGTTAATACGTTGGACATACACTAAGGGCTGACAGAAGTGAGAAATTGTTGCCTGATTGAAGAAATCCCATGGAGTCACTCTGCCAAAGAGCTCGTGGTCCATGAGAGTAAGCTGGGAGGCCCACTCGTCGACCATAAAAGTGAGTACTCCCCATGCCATGTCCCCCACCTGGTGTGTTATGTCATCAGAAGACTGATGTAGGGGAAGGTGAAAGAAGAGTGAACCTGATCACTTGAATTCTTTTTCTGTCCATCAACAGCCACTTTAAACTCGTCAATCTGAAAGAATGCATTTTGTTTAGAAGAGCAAAGCAAAGCAGAACAGAACATAGAGGTAAACAACCTTTTCTAGTCTCTGCTTGAGAGCTATTGCAGCAGTTTCAAGTCCATCAACCTAGGTGATGAAGAGTGTGAATGGGATATGCTGTTACATCACTTGCAACGCACCTAGATGGTTCTGTCTGACCTTAGATATTTCCTCAAGGAATGAGGTGAAGTTGTTCACGAAGATAGAATCCTCTAGCGTGGCCAAATCGTGACCATATCGTGTAACCCAAGCGTGACAGACATTGAACACTCTGAACTTTAAGGGTAACTCCACGCTTTGCTTCCAGCTGGCCACCATCTCCCCAACACCCCCACGCATGCTCTTTGGAGGAGGAACAGTGAATCTGAGCACAACACAGTCAATGGATGAGATGATATAGCTAAGATGTCGGATGATCTCTGACATGGTGCTTACCTCATTATCAACAAATCCAAGAGTTCCTGAGACGTTGTGAAGGATCGATACGTCAGCAAAAAACAATTTACAAAGCTGGTATCTAATGTGCACACACATACGTTAGTGAGTCCAACTTGGGTTAATTTACACATGTGAATGAGATAGTGCCTGAATATTTAAGGAATGTGAGTCTCTCCACAAGCTTCTCCAATGTTGCAGACTTAAGTAGTGGCCTTCCTGTATTTGTTTGTGATTTGATATCAATCTCTTTTCAGTCTGACACCGCTCCTTTGTAAAAAACAAAGTACCTGAGGCTTGCATATATAGTATAATGTTTTTGCCTGTTTCATCCTTTTGACAAAACGGGTAGCCTTCAGGATAGTCCAAATCAAATTCGATCTCTTCCACAACCTTATCTGTTAGACCAGATGCTAGACCTTCATTATTTCATTCATATAGTATTGTTATTTATAAAGATCACGATAACAGTGAAAAGATATGGAGGCATAAGGAGGGCAAAAGTACCGTTTGCAGATAAAGTCGTGAAATCTTCCTTGTTAACCTAAATACACTGATTTAGCTAGGGACAGAAAGTGTGAAAAAGGAGGAATAGGGACCTCATCTCTTTTGAATATCTTTCCTTCTTTAGCCAGTTTCTTGTAGCGAGCTCTGCACTCCTTGATCTGCTTGGGAGTCAGAGCCTTTGCCCCTCGAGGCACAATATCTGTACGCATCATACAGTACCACCATACACGAGAAAGGTGTGTGTGTGTGTGTGTGTGTGTGTGTGTGTGTGTGTGTGTGTGTGTGNGTGAGAGAGAGAGAGAGAGAGAGAGAGAGAGCAGATGGAATGCAAATTAAAAGGGAAGAATGAAAATGTACCAAGCGATTTTTTATAGGCTTCTTCTGCAGATAGAAGTTTAGGGCTCTCCAGGAGCTTCTGTATGAGGGCGACCCCCTCAAAGTTGTAAGGCGACTGCTGATTTTGCTGTATCTCCCGTATTACCTGCTCTCACACCCATACAGCCATAATAGAGCACCAATATAACAAATCAAACAAGACATATTGATACAGGCCACGAAGGAGGAAAGCAAAGCCTTCTTTCAAAGTTGATGGCAAATCACTTACCTGAGCCACTTTTCTTCTCTTAACAAAGTTGATAAGGCCACCAGGCAGCTCATCCGGTGTGCCATCCTAATATATAAATGGAAACGGTGGATCAAAAGGTGTTTAAAGTTGGTGAAAGTGCCAAAGATGAAGATTAAAGGAAAGGTTTGCCAACCTCAATGAATATCAGGTCAGTAAGATAAACCCCTGCATGTGCGTTGTATTGGTGTAATGAGTGAGAAGGGAAAAAAAGAGAAGGTTTTTGAGAATACCTAGATAGGGCAAACATGGAGGGTTGACCGCCTTGAGGTGAGTTCTTAGGATCTGGTAATTCTTGTCGCTGGACATTAGATTGGTGAGGCTGTTGAAGATGTGCATGATCTTTCCAGGCAGGATTGCCCAAGTGGACTTCAGTCTATGCACTGAACTATAAATGCAAAGGCACATGTTATATCCAGGCGACTGATAACTAGATCAATGATTCATTTTTTTCTTCAACAGTCTGAATGGGTACCTGCTTTGTAGACCAGACATAATTTCCATAGCTCCATTGAAGTTGTTTATCTGTGCACAGGCCTGTATCCACCAATAAAATATAAACAAATGCAGCTTGATGTTGGGGAAGCCTAACATGGTTGCATTCAATCAGGGAGTGGAGAGCTAACATTTGCCACGTGTATGAAGTGTTCCAATATTGCTATTCTTGCCGTTTCATCGCGTTCCGAGACCAGCTCTGTCACTACCCACCCGCTCACCTATTCCCAACATGAGAACAGTGCTTGTTTGTTTGTCAATATTCAGCAGATACCCTATTGAAGCGCTCTATCATGGCCAATATATTGGGAGCCTTTTCATGCTTGCACACCTTTGTCCAAGACTGGTTGAGGCACTCCCAAGGCTATTTTCACATTGTTAGCATAAAAAGAAGAGGATGTAACAGCACCAAACTTGAGTCCACACATACTCAGGAAAGATAAAAAAATTACCTTAATTTTAGCAAAGAGAGAATACTCTACGAGGGCCATCTGCCTTGCCATCTCCTCCACATTTATGTTGACAGGTCTCACATTACTATCATAACCAGGCATCAGGTCAGAGAACCAAATGCAGAGTCCCTTGAAAGGAGTGATGAGGGTGTTGCCTGAGATCTGTCTTTCCATTAAGGTCCCCCAGGATGGGTGTAGGTGGGGGGTCGTCAAAGAGGAACTTGCGCTTCTTCTCCTGGTCATGTGTCTCTGTCTTCTCTCCAGAACATACATCCACAGGGACCAAATAGTTATAATTTCTTCCTTGTCTCTAACATTTAAACATGTTGCATAGGGTGATTCTGGTCATTGTATTACCTGGCGTTCACATATTCTAAGGAGCTGTGCTCCAGCTTTGGCCATTGCAAGATCGTTGCCACTAACAATGGCGTTACTAAGAAATTCCTTGAATGTAGTAACCAGCGATGCATCTTCCACAAAGTCGTAGAAATAACTGAGCAACCAAGTCTTGAACACATTCATAACCCTGATTAAGTGAATCCACTGAACTCAGAATATGGGGAAGAGGAGACGAGGAAGAGGATCTTATGCCTTAGACGGACAGGAGTGATAACATCTCGTTTGTACACCACATTCTCATCTTCTGACAAATTCTCTGGTAACGGTATCTCATATCTATACGTGGAGGTTACAGTAAAGGTTCGAATTTGATGATGGAGTTGTCTAGGGAAATTTCTGGCATACCTTGTTTTCAGCAGTTCAAGGAGTCTGGCTGGGGTAGTGAATGATCTGTAAGTCAGAAGGAAGGACGCCAACAGGTCGGGATCTTTGAGAAATAAAATGATTAGGCCTTGCAGGAGTATCCGTTGTAAGAAAGTTTATGGTACCTGGATATTTAGGGAAAGTTAGCCTTTCCACAAGCTTGGTAACCGTGGCTCCTTTGATGATGGGTAGCCCTGCGGGATCTGTAAAGAAAAGCAGAAGCAACCACTTAGCAGGAGCTTAGTAGAAATCTAAGAAAAGTGCTGTGGTACCATCACTTGGGATAACTATCAGATTCTGATCAGTATCTGGTTCATTGAAGGGATATCCTGATTTCCAATCACATTCTACAGCAGATTCTCCTATTAAGCTGTTATGATATTACATTACATTCTATTGTCAAATAGTACATTGTTTTGGTAAATAAGGCCAAACCTGGTGAATGGGATTTTCTGTAATTCTCTTTGGCCAGCACTGGTTTGCTCTTGTCCTGTCGCAGCACCAGAGGGAAGAGCATAAAGAGCTGAAACAGGAAAAAACAAGAGAAATAATCCTTACCTTTGGTTTCTTCTTTTTGCCGCAACAGGGGTGTGCCTTTCAGTTTCTGTTGTGTTTGTAGGTCATGCATCTTTTTGGGGGGTATGGCGAGCTGCAAAGCGGTGAGATCTTTGCTGCCCTCATCGCCTGTTTGTTGGCCTGATCGTCGGCTTTGTGGCAGTCTTATTGTTGCGTAGACATTTGAAGCAGGTTTGGGAGTCCTCTGTACTCTCATAGTTACACTCTGGGCCTTGGTTTGCGATGTGGAGAAATTCCTCGCAGTTGGATTCGTCTTTGTACACTTCGCGGTTGGAGCTAATGAAGATGTTGCTTGCATAGAAAACCAACCTTGGATGCAGCCGGCTGAGCCTCCTTCTGAGATTATTGACTCGTGCACCAAATCACTCCCATCTGTATGCATTACATAATATGTGACACTTCAAATGGGCAATTGGAAATTATGATTGAAAAGTGTCTACCTTTGGCAATAGAAGTGGGTAACAGAGCACTGGCAGAGGAGGCGAGGTGATCTAGTGTTTACAGGTTTACAGACGAGAACGATTAGTTTTGTTACCAGGTAGGGCAGCTAGCAGGGATAATGAACTTGGCGTAACGTATACCACTCAATGTATCAGGAGAAAAGAGAGGGGGAATTAGAGGAGGCGAAGAGGAGAGGCTGATAGGAATTGGAGGAGGGATTGAAGGTGTGATAGGGGGAAGAGAAATTGTAGTTATGGCAACTGGGCTTCCAGGTTCAATTCCACAAAACTGCCCTCCTAAGGACATCAAAAACAGTCAGAGATATTTCAAAAACAGAACCACAAAATTTCAATACTTGCCAGGAGAAAGTGGTGAAGGCAGAAAAGCGTCAGAGGGAGGTAAGTTGAGAGGTGGAGGGAGGGACACTTTTTTTTGTGTCCAGCCCAGTGGTGGGGTCTGCTGTCCAGAAGGGGACTGTTGAATAGAAGCCCCAACTGCTTCCATATCTGAAGCATAGAATTTTGAAGATTAAGCCAAATAACATATCTAAAAGAAGGAATATAAAGCAGTACCTGAGCTCGTAGGAGAGTCTGGAGGTGTTGTATATCCTGAACAATCAAGATCAGTTTGAGCATCTCGTTTAATATGGGGAAGGTCTCAAAGGACATTGGGCAGTAGTTCTGTCTCTCAGAATGAAGTAGGGATTGGAATGGAATACCATAGATGTCAGGACAGGGAACAATGGTGAGGGGCGGAGGCAGAGGGGCAGAGGACCCAAAGGAGCTCACAATGTCTTCTGAAGGTGGTATTGAGGTTTCTGAAGGGATTTTGCTATCCTTGTCCTTACGCTTCATGAAGCCAAATCGCTTTTTCAGTGTTCCAGCTCCTGACATCCTCTGAATGATTGATACGAATAGGATGAGGTAATGGTACTGTCTGCGTGACACTTCTCCACAGAGCTTGTTTCTTTCAACAATCTTGTATTAAATCATAGGGCTCTAAACCTTCTCCAAAATAGTATATCTCTGTCTCTCGTCCTCACAGATTAGAATTATTTTCCCTTGTTTTTTTTTGTTACTTTTTTGTGTTTGTTGAACAGGCGTTTCAAACATACAGCGTGGCTTGCCATTGGCTCCTAACATCCACCAATGGTATGATTATCAGACCTGGAAAAAATTCCTGGAATTCAATGAAATGGGGGGGGGGCAGTACTGGAGGGGCAAACAGACTTGCTTTCTAGAATTCTGGATGTAAGCAGCATCTGAAGACAGAATCATGTGATCAAGAAGTACTGGGATATATCACTTCTCCATTGTCTCTTCGAACTTCAAGAAGGGGATCTCGAAAGGGGTTGAACAAATTTCTTTTCAAGGCCTCTCTAAAATGGCCATCCTTGCTTTTTGTCCAAATTACAACTAATAATAATTAATAAATCACAATAAATTTAATTATTTAATTGGAAAAATTTATTCTTCGAATTGAATGTGGTAAAACAATTTCGCAGCATTCGAGGTTAGCAACATTCACGTCCCCAAATTATCATCATTTCAATCATAAGCATCATGGCAAGCTTGCCCAACAAACAAGATTTAGATACCACCATTGATGCGCCGGATGAAGATAACGAATTCAACGAAAGTAAGACAAGGCCCTGGGGGCGACTGGTACCATTGACAAAGGAATTTGATAGTGTGGAGCTGGATTTTGATTTAGACACTCGCCTGCTCATGGGGAGAGCACTCGCCTGTGACCCCAGGTACTTTATCGCCTTCCATTTTAGGCTTTCTCTCTATGTTTCTCATTGCATTAAATGGTGACTTCAAACTGTTCATTGGCTGACCCAAGGTGCCGTTTCTCGGACAAGCGGGTGTCAGCACGACACTGCTGCATTTACAGAGAGTCTTCCAGCGACGGCCAACCTGTTGTGTTCGTATCTACAGCTGAACCTGATCCCTCCCCCAAACTACATCCTTCTAACACACTGTTCTTATACATTATATTAGTTTCGTGGACGACATGTCGTCCAATGGCACTTTTGTCAATGGCAAAAAGGTAACCTTCAAGTCTTCTCTCACCTCTGCCCTGGCATAGTTGAGTTAAGCTTAACACACTTCACATAACAGATTGGCAAAGGCAATAAGATTCAGCTGCGTTCAGGAGGTAATTGAGAATTTTTAGTTTTTCATCTCAGGCTGAACAGCTCATTGATCATTTCTATATTGTGTTCCCTATTCCAGATGAGATAGCACTAGCAAGTGCTGCATTCAAAAAGATCCCTGCAAATGATATTACGATTGCATATATATTTCAAGGTCTCTCAATCCATTCACACTGTTTTTTATTCTTGCCCTGCTCCTCTTCTCTCTCTCTCACACACATGGCGACACAAATTGTACTTGCAGATTTAAGACCATCATTTGATCAAGTGGAGGCAGAAGAAGAAGAAGAAGAAGAAGAAGCCACACAAGAGATGGAAGAAGAAATTGAACAAGAAGATGCAATCATCCAAAATTGTACCCTCAAGCTGGATCCCCTCAATTGCTTTTGGCTGCACTTAATCACTGATCTTTCTCTACTGTGTGTACATGTAAAGGTGGTGTTGATAATGAAAAGAAAATGGAGAACAGCGAGGCTCAAGTTGATGTGAGGACACATGAAGGCGAGAGCAACGGAATGATCGAAGATAATCTAAATGCAACTGAAGGAGGAAACGAAAAAGAAAAAGAAAAAGAAAAAGAAACAAACCTGGAGGAATCCAATGCTGAAAGCAAAACAACTGGCGATGTAAGCATGAAGAATATTTAATTAAACCTTGTTATGTGCTGAGTGTGCTTACCGATACGCAGGTGATGGAAACAATGGAGACAACCGTAACAGCTGTTCCAGAGACACCAGACACATCCACAACAACTACTTCAATTAATAAGAGGAAGGTACAGTATGAAACCTCAAAACCAATGCATAAGCAGAAACAAAATTATAATATATTAATGAGATTGATCTTCAAAGAAGGAAGATGATGAAGCTGAACAAGAGGAAAGAGAACGAGACAAAAAGGTGAGCATAGTTGGTTTCTTTTTACTTACATGCAAACAACCATTAATTCATGTGCTTATAATTTAAAGAAACTGAAAAAATTTGAAGAAAGTGCTGAAGAAACTATGATATGTGGAATTTGCCACGAACTGCTCTACAAGTGTGTAACACTCATACCTTGTATGCATAAGTAACATCTCCCTTCTTTTTTACTTCCTGGTTGTTCTTGCTTTCTTTTCGTTGTCTTAAGATCTTTGCTTGAACAGCTTTTGTGCTTGTTGTTTTTCGGACTGGCGTGAACGAGGCCACAACCAGTGCCCACAATGCAGGACAAAAGTTTCTGGGTTCAGGTAAGCATCAAGAATCTAATGCCTTGTTATATTCCCTAAATGTTCTTTTCGTCATGGTAACTTTGTTCTTTGGTTCCATGTTGTAGCAAGAACCACACTATCTGTGCTATTGTTGAGTCGTACCTGGAATTAAACCCAGAAAAGGCCCGCGACCCTGAAGAGCTGAAGGACATGGATGAGCGATGCAAGATCACTGATGAAATGGTATTCTGCTCTAATTCATTCATTTCTCTTTGATGATAATTAAATAACTGTTTGTTATATTGTGCAATTGCAAGCTGCGCACAACCATCACCTATGGAACCAAGAAGAAGAAATCGAACACAAGTTATGATTATAAAGAAGAGGAAGAAGAGGATGAAGATGAATATGAAGATGAAGAAAATGACGACGATGAAGCACCACGTGCTTCTTTAGTGGGGCGAAGCTTTGGGGGCTTTTCATTTGGTATGCCAGCCTTTGGTGCGTTCTCTTCGCCTTTTCGCCCCTCGTGTCGTCAGTGCCATGTGGCGGGTGGTAAGTATGCGTACATACGTTTCTCTTAAAGTGAACTTCTGTGCTGTCTACTAACAACATACCTTTTATTTACATCAGGTTGTGCACCAGGAGCAGCACATCTGACCTGTTCTGCGTGTCTACAACCGGTAGTTATTTTTACTGCTACTGTTACTTTAATTTTATTTAGTCTTGACTCTGTCTCTGAATGGCGTTGGTTCTCTGTGCAGGTCCCGGATAGAGCTGACAGCCCTACTCCTGTCAAATGTATGTTGCACTTCATAACATGTCACAGATCCCAACAAATGGGAGTCTTATTATTGTATGTTGGCAGGTGAATTATGCAATCAGGTGTTTTGTGACCTCCTTTGGGGCTGCACAAGTCCTGCAGGCCGTGGATCATTCAAAAAATTGTCTGAACACACGTTCTCGTCACTACCTCCATCCTCCTTCAAGTAAGTTAAATTTGTGTGTTTGACTGTCGTGTGGGGCCATTTGATAGCTGATTCTTTGTTGTCTGACGTTTCTCTTTGTGTTAGTAATAATCAGTATGAACAAGTAGTGCTTGTAAACTATGAAGGTTCCAAAGGGCGTGACATAAACGCGCTATGGAATCAATGCCTCAATGAGCTCGACACTGGAAAGATTACCTTCAGTAAGGATACAATTGGAAACCAACAAACCCAAATCATCGCACACTAACACCTCACCGCTTTCTTTCTTGTTTTCTTCTTTGTTCCCCTACTTAAGGCGACGTCTTCACCAGAAAGACTGTAACATCGCCGCTTTACAGTTGCTCGTCTTGCGCCAGACACGTGTTCTCCTCTGTTGCCGTTTTGTACAGGTCAGTGTTTCATTCAGTTCACTATGTTGTTGGGAACACAGCTGTGGATACAGCCCTTTTGTTTCTTTCTTACTCCTCATACTCACCTTCTGCGTCATCTGTTTGAATGCTTATAGGCAGAACATACCAAATGAGGATCTGCCCAGTTCTGTGACGTCAAGGCCTGACTGTCACTGGGGAAAGAACTGCCGCACACAAAGTAAGTATCTCTCTGCTCTCTGCTCTTATACACACCACACACCACTTTCTTAACTGGTCATGCCTTTGGCCAATTGCGTTACTCACATCAGACCTTCACCACACTTCACACACACTTCAGATCACAACTTGATGCATGCCCAGCGCTTCAACCATGTCTGCGAGCAGACACGATTTGCTTGAAAGGGAAATGGTGAGGG
>CDFI01102893.1:0-18965 GCA_000826405.1 Acanthamoeba divionensis | reverse complement strand
AAGGCAGCATGCTCCGCCTACACCGCCGACGACACCGCCTACAATGGCTCCCGTGTTGTCAGACGAGCTGTCCTCGGGAAGGCACGTGACATCGTCCACTGAATAGAACCCAGAAGGACAAGCTGTAAACAGAAGAGGAAGAACGCAATTAGCAAGCTGATGTTTTACGGAAGAAAGTTTAATAGAATAAAGCGGATTGCGTTCATACTTATGCCCAACAGCTGAAGGCGAGCAGCAGAACTGCGGGTTGGGCCATGATAGACGAACTCATTGTTTTTTGGGTTAAATGCAAAGATGATCTGTTGATGTGCTGAACTATTTAAGTCACTACAATTAATTCAGCAATGATTAATGCTTTTGATATTTTACCTTCGAAAGTCCACCAACAATGACTTTATCTCCCACAATGTCTCCAGTGTCTCTTTTTCTGGTGAACTTGCATGTGTGGATACCATCCACATAGGAGCCAAATGTATCATACAGGTTATTGTTTTGCCCCGAAACAGCGCCATGCGTAATATCTGAATCTCTGATTAATAAAGAATTAATTTTTTGAGGGTCTATTATCTCAGTTTAGTTCTCTTACCTTGTAGGAGGGCCTACGTCAAGAGCGTAAGCATCGAAGAAGTCCCACGTGTTGTTGCCCAGCCTCCTGCACATGACGATATCTGCATTCTTCATCGTATTTGGGTCTGCATAAAAGCCCAGGCCGACCCAACCATCCGTCTTACACTAGAGTTGTTGTTTATAAGTTTACACCCAGGTGACCTTTCTCACTTTCAGCAGAAGGTAGGCCTACCTGGATCATGAAACGAATATCGTCTTTGACTCTATCATAAGACCACGATAAGCGATAGTTTGGAGCCAGGTCTATGTTGTGCTTGTAGCTCTCATCATACTTGAAAAATGCATCCCCACCTATTACACAAACATATTAAGGCAATTAGAAATATTCAAAATCAGAAGTAATGACCCCAGCCTCACCAAATCGATCTATAAAGCGTGATCTTAGATAAAATGCTTCCGAGGGCTCATGCTTTTCTGTGACGTTTTGGGTTGGATATGTAATGTTGGCGTTTCGCTCTATGATGTCCAGCAATGTCTGTGATGTTATTAATTAGACCATTATTTCTTGGTTGTTGGTTACAAGTTGGAAGGGATGTAAGCTTACTGTTGCGTAAACTTCAGCCAGTTCATCAGCTGTGAACATCTCGGGGACTCGCTCGTACCAAAACCTGTCTCCGTCTCTAATTCTTTGCATCTAACATAATCCACTCTGGTAAATAAAATACCTTTAGGGACTTGAGAAAAAGTGAGTACGAGTTACCTGTTCTTTGAACGCAGTGTACATCAACGGACCAATACTAGAGTCGGGCATCTTTGCTGTTTGTTTTAATTGATAATTCGGTCAGTTCTCTCGGTTAAATGTTTTTGTTCAATTATTTAAAGAGAATGGCGATTGCCCTAAGAAGCAAGTAGTACGTTCGAGCAGTGCGCCTACGTAAGGATCCAAATTATCAATACTGTTATTGTACAATTCTTGGAGATCACTAATGATTGATAGATCGTTCCAGTGACCTGCCAGCGCCTCGAAGCTATCATACGTCGAAAGGTTATATGCCTGAAACAAGGGAAGGAACCTCCACAATTAACCGACAGTGTATCACAAGAGTCTAAGCAGTCAGGCCGGTACTAACCTTCAAACAAGTATTAAAATCAGGTATTCCGTGATCTCGAGCTCTTTGGATGTTTGTCGCAGGCAAGTCTGTTGAGATTGTCAGTATATTATTGTTTCCATTTCAGTTAATCTCAGACGTTACACATACCTGGACACCCACCAACTTGTCTTAAACTCCAGCCAGGAGTTGAGAACATATATGTTCGCCTGAAGAAGGAAATTGTGCACGATAAGTAAAGGCCTAAACAGTCAGGGATTATACATACAGATCTTCCACGAAGCCAAGGTCCACTTCTCCTATTGCGGTTGAAGAGGCTCCTCTCATCAACGGTTCGATCAAGTTTTCGTTGTATATAATGTCTGGACGACTAGAAGTGAAAAAAAACATTGTAAGAACTTGGTCACAAGGATGAAACAAGTACTTAACACCTACAAGTATCCATCGCGAAGCAGTATATTTCCTCGCGAAACCTCTTGCCAATTTGAATCTAAAAGTACATTTACAGTGTTTGCCTGATTGAAAGATCGAGTGGGGTTAATAAGAAATAGGAGGAGTAAAAAGAACACTCAGGTGTATCTTTTTGTGTGCTGTATTGTACCTCCGTGTGACCATATCGAAAGGCAACTGTGGTAAAGACGTTATCTATTGTTGGGTTCGCATTGGGATTGTAACCTGAAATGAAGGATGTCAGTAAGTGATTTAACAATTGTATCATTCCAAGAAGCTTTTATTACTTGCCAGTGTACGGATCTAATGGTCTCCCTAATGTTGCAGCAGTGTACTCCCTCGTGGCAATTTTTTGCAGAAATGCAATAACCCACTTGCGGGCTGTCTGGAAGAGCCTTTCAAATGAAGTGGTTCTGTTAATTAGACAGCAATTTCAGGAGTAATGGATCTCATTGAGTTTAACATACATTTCATCATCCCAATCTGGATGTTCTGCAGCAAACTTATCCACAAGGCGATTATGTTCCCTGAAGAAGATCTTTTTTTCCTCATTAGAAGAGATAAGAAAGAGGGGAGAGACGTACACAAATGCCTACCTCACTCAGTGCAATCATATGAGGAGTTTTGTTGGTTCTGACGTCTCCTCGTTTGTAGAACAAGATTGAAGTATCTGAAATGGGGGTAAGTTCTATCTGCAGATTAAGATGAATGTTAGGAGAAAAGAAGTGGAGAAGAGATTTAATAGGGTTAACTTACTAGTGCACCAGGGAAAGTGATACTAGCGTTGAGTTTGGGGCCTGATTGCCAGATTCCACCAACGAACTTTCCCTCACGAACGTGCCCAGGGACAGGCGCAATTCCCTCATACCATTCATCTGTTGAGCTTTACAGTAAATAAAGAATTAGACTACAAGAACGTTGAAATAAATCTTGTGATTGATAAGCCCTACCCATACAGAAATGATGCATCAATCCATGCCGTGGAGTCTGTCATTTGCTCTCGAGGCTGTCATAGAAAATCCATTAGAAATCAGAGCTCTCCAAGGCAGTGTTCAGAAACACATACCTCAGATAATGGATTCCTGTTTTTATAGTTCCATATGGCAGAGCGAGTGATGGGACATTTCTTATTGCCCTCAGAGTAAGGGTCAAGCTGCAAATCATCTATACCAAATATATGTGTGGTTAGTTCACATTTACATTCAGGATATATATATGTATTTGGGGAGTCTTCCTTACTTTGAGGGATACTAATATTAAAGTCCTCTATGAAATCCTGGAAGAAGAACTCAGGGCTGCTGTGAGCTGGAGGTGGAGTAGTATCGAAGATCATGCGCGCCACTTCTCCCCTTACTGTGTTTGTAATGTCAAACACAATGAGTTGCCCAAAGATGGTTGCCATATCGCTCAGCTGCCTCGACGCTTGCACTGGCAATACAGAGCAAATCAGAAATAAATTGAACATGCAGAAGATTTCTTAGGTCTGCAACAGTTACCTGTAGGGCGAGTGAACAGCGTGTTGGAGATCAGGCGGGCAGAAGGCCCATTCGGCCTTGCTGGACCATCCAAGCCGTCACTGTACGCAGACCCAGCAAAGTCTGTGCGTGTGCCATGAGTATACTTATCCCAACAACATACTAGTAACAAGATTACATACTTCTTAGGTAAGGTTGGTAGGCAGAGCCCCATGGAAAATGAATCAGGTTGTTCCCTCGCCCGTTTATCGAGCGGACATTGTTAGGGTCTCCATCTAAGTATTTCCATCCTGCACGTCAAAAAACTGTTATTCTCTGTTTGCTGTCAAATATTGCCCCTCCCCTGAAGGTTCTAACTCCTGTGATGATGAAGAACAAGAGACAAAGGAACATTTACCAGCGCACTCGGGGTAAATGTGTGCAAGTACAAGCGCCAAGACCAAGACGTATGAACCAAAAGACTTGTTGTCTCTAAAATACATTTTGTGCAAGTGCTTGGCAAGACGACTCAAAGAACAATGTTCTCTCCTCACATGCGAAATGGGGTACACTGCAGAGCCTCAGGAAGAGAGAAAGAGGCAGTGTTGAACTGAAATTGGGGAGGTAATTAATATCACGTGAGCCCAAACAATAAAATGAATGTTGAGGAGCATGACAAGAAAATGGACAAGCCAATGAGATGCCTGTTGATGACGTCATCTCAAATTTCACCGCCAATCAGAAAAAACGTTTTACGGATCGTCCAACCAAAAAATCGCTTTTGTATGAAATCGTTTTGATTTATCATTGGCCTATCTAAGTCTGGCGACAGGTAGCATCGATCGCGCGTTTTGGTGGCACGAGAAAGGCAAGTCAGAAAAAGAAACCTTGCCGAAATGTAGCAGAACCCTCCCTTATGCCTTTTGCTGTCCACACACGGATGGACAGGTGGGCAACCATGCACGAAAAGTGCCAGACTATTTCAACTTCACAACAACACGGTGAGGTGGCCTGATTTTGTCATTGCCACCTTCATTTTTCAACCGAGTGAACCACCACACAATCCTTGGGGAAATAACCTTTCCCTTCCTTACATTTTCCATAGACCCAGTTTCTTGCCATGTTTTTGGCAACGCTGTTGTTCTCTTCCATTTCACCTTCTGTCACATAAACCAGGTCTCCTTCTGCTAGCTTCAGTCTATTTACATCTCCTTCCCTGGGGCTGAAGGAAGAGATCACCTTGTAGCATATTTGCTGTCCTGTTTCCAGTTTGCCCTCCTTTTTACTTTGCTTTTTGGCTTTATTCCATTTGTAGTCTTTGTCTTGATCCTCTGGGGCTGAGAACCCCCTTAGCTTACTCCTCTGTTATTTTGGAGAAGGTAAGTGGCTTGGATGTGAAGGATCCTATCAAAAGGCAAGCGTGCACTTACCCACTTATCCTTCTCATTGCGAGGGCTATCTCTTTGGTCTTTATCTTCAGGTGTTTCCTCCTTAACTGGACTTGAGCCCCGCCTGGTAACAAAATCAATCAATACTCTTTCAATCAACATGGATCCTTTTCTTTGGTTTCGTACTTACCTCAACTGCCTCATCGATCTTCGAATAGAAGCACTTGGCTTTTCAGTTGCCTTTGCTTGTTGCATGGCATTCAACGGGTTGATGTGAACAACTTGGTTGTTGTCTCTTTCAGGGTTTGAAGCCTTGGGATCAATCTTTCTGGAGTACTTTTGCATCAACTCCTCCAGACTCATTCCTAAGTGAACAGGCACAAAAAAATTGTTGGCTTACCTTAGTTGTCATTAAGAAAGAATGCTGTTAAGTGAGGCAAACCCCTGGATTTAGCTATGCAGTTGTTGATAATGTCTAGCCAGTCGTTCTTCTCAACTTCGTTGGTCAGACTTACAACGATGCGCAATGGCTCAGAGGAGTGCATCGCTGTAAATGAGTTCCTCAACATCACACCTGGAGACATCATACATCAACGATAAGTGTCTTTCTCTCCTTAAGCAAATACAGTCTGTCTCCTACACTTTACCATTCTCCACAATTCCATCTTTGATGTCCCAAAGCACACAGCAGCTGAGAGGGATATTTGCAACAAACATATACTTCCTGTCTCCCCCACTCTTGTCTGCTTTCATGGGCTGGGTGAAGATAAGTCTATCTGATAGCAGGAAGATGTAACACTTGAAGAATTTCTCTTGGTTTACAGAAGCTTCTGCAGCCCCTTCTCTTACAAACTCGCTCTCTTTAGTCGGTAACAAGCCCATCCTTGAGTTCTACGAATTGGATATGACTTGATTCAGTTTCCTTAATCTACTCCCCAACATCTACTCTAAGGGAAGGAACAGGAAGCTTACTGTGTTCACCCACGAGCTAGACACTTGTTGACTTTTATCTTGCTTCTGAAGATGGTAAAACTTTCTTTTAGCCAAATGAGTACCACCACTTTAGGGGAAGCCTGTTACCAATTCAGGACAGACCAGTTGTGTTCTAATCTGTGCTATCTTGTGAAAGTTGTCCTCTATTCTTTTCCTTTCATTCACTCCATCAATGATGCCATTAATCTTATCCCTTATGAAAGAGTTATTGTTTAACAACAACAAGGATATGAGTTGCCGTGCCTTTGAACATACCTTGCTTCCTTTAAAGCTTGCATGTCATCATGATTTTCATCTGTGTAGCTCATCAACTCCTTCACGTGATGCATATCAGAGAAAGAATTAGAATAGCTCATACTCGTTTACATAATCTCCTTTCTACCTTCAGCAATAGAGGATACTTGGTGATGCGCTGGAAAGGCTTGATGAGAAAGCTTGAAATATCTAATTTCCTGCACTCTTTGTTGTTACGTTTGGCCTCCTAAGAAGCAGCAACAAAGAGTGGTACATTAGTTTGGAGACTGGCAACGTGCACCATATACTCTTACTTACCTCACAAAAGATAGCAAACTCAGTTTTTTGGTTGGGCCTTTTGATGGAAGTGCGTTTTCCTGGTGAGTCAAGTGCTCCTTCCCTGCCCAAGGCAGCGTTCAGATATTCTGTGGAGGTCTGCTGATTCATACATATCTTCTCATACTCCTTCAGGTTCTCCATCTTGTTGGCGTGATTCATTGTAAGTACAACAGTGTTCTAATGAAACAAGGTAATGGCAAGTGAGACCCATACATGCTGTAAAATGATGTGTCCTATGAGAATGGGCTTCGATCTCTTTTTTGATACCTCCAGCTCCCTATCCAGATGGTCGCAGAGCGCTTGGCTCACCTGATGGCCTCCAGCTGTTAATGCGAGCTGAGCAAACATGATGAAATTGCTGATTACTGCTTACACATTGTATGTTTTCAATATTCCCAAAGATGTACTGCAGCTCCTTTTTAGAAAGCATGGCTGGAGGGCCGTCCTCTCTTCTATCGCTCTCAGCCAGTTTCTTCTTAATAGGATAGAGAAACACCTTTTATCAAGGAACATGGTAAGAGAGATTAAGTGCACTTACAAGACTTAGGCACAAGGTAAAATGTCTCTTACAGATACAAGGATTTTGAGGTCTTCAAGGTACTCTTTCTCTGTTATGACCAGCTCTTCGATGGCAAGGTCTCTTTTATATCTTCTCTTCTCTTCTGGGCTCAAGTTCTGCAAATCCAAAGATACTACTTTGGCTATTTATCACAACAACATACACATGACCCAACTTCCTCTTAACAAAGTGAGCTTTGTCTTGAAATAAAGCAATCACGGGTATACCTTTCAAGACTGTATATATGTCCTTCCCCCTTTCATAAGCTATATCTAATAGTGTCTGTCCGTTACTGCAAGGCTCACGAGGGTCAACGTCATAATCTGTGAAATCAAAGAACTGATAGTTCAGATATACTACAGCAGAGCATAAAAACGCACTTACCACTTAGAAGTTTGTCCACAATCTCCTTTCGTTGAGCCATAACAGCACATTCTAGAATGCTCTTTCCATTACTGCCAAGATAAACAGAAATAACTTGAGTACAATAGCCAGGAATCACTTATTATCAAGTGAATGTAACTCTCATACTTTGTTTTAGCGTTGAGGTTCACTCCCTTTTCACTTAAGAAAACGAAACAAGTCTCTGGGCTGCCTTCTCTGATGGCTATGTGTAAAGGAGTCTCCCCATTTCTTGGGTGTCAGAAAAAGTCATTAGGTTACTTGTGAAAACCTCACCACTTACTAAACAGCTTACATATCAGCTTGGTTGATGTCCGCTCCTTTTGCAAGAAGAGTTTGGTATATGTCCCTAAGAAACAAGTGTTAATATAAACAGGTATGGGTACTTGCAGAGAGCTCCTTGGTACCTGAAAGCTGGACCTTGAGATGCAGTGATGGGCTGCCTGCAGACCATACCATAAGTTAATAGAAGAAACATTTTTATTGTGAAACAGGTTCAGACCTGGCAAGGTAATGCAAAGGGCCTGATCCAAGGTTATTTGTCAGCTTTACATTTGCCTCATGTGAGACTGTTAGGAGCGTTAGTGAAAGTTGTGATTCGTCATTAGACATAATGTCTAAAATAAGTGTTCTTACGTAGTATCTTTATGAGCTCTGAGTTTCCTTGCACATTTTCACAGGCATCTATTATCATCAAAGCATATTTAGTGCATGGTAAAGAATTCCACTGATATTTGAAGAAAGCTGCATACAATGCAAAGGGGTTTTTCCTTCCTGGTCGGCAGAGTTCACATCAGCTCCAGAATCAATCAGATTGGAAATAAGATCAAGAGGAGGATCCTTCTGACTGCAGGCCAAATGAAGGGAAGCCCTTTCTTCTACCTTGAAGTGATATTATATTACATTATAAAAGCTGATTAGCGGCATAGCAGAAGGTGGGAATACATGCCTGTAATGCTTCCTCGTTGGTTGCTTTTGCTTCTGTTTGGGGTTCACACCCTGGATCTATTGAATTTTTCTTGTTCAAGTCTTCTTTGGGTTCCTCCATCAATGGTGCATGCGCACTCAGATTAGGCGTTGACATGCTCAAAATGCCAGGTGCAGGTTTGGCTGCAGGAAAGAGAGAACGCCTCTTTTTTTCTTTCTTTTCCTGTGACAAGCATGGACCCCACATTGGTACAGAGATTCATTCAGCGCTGCGCTTCGGTTAAGCAATGGGAAGAGGAAAAAAAAACCTTCTTCACAAACTTCTTTGGGTTCTTTCCATTAAGATAGTTGGGTATCTGAATGACAGGTTGCTGTTGGATGGAAGGCCTGGGGGTATAGGCAGGAATGGGGGGGCTATTCAGGTGTTGGAGGGTAGGAGGTGTGGTTGGTCCAGATACAATGCACCACAACATCCTTTCAAGGGATTCAAAGTTCTCGCTGAGGGCCTCAAGTTTCTTGTCCATGGAACGAAGCCGAGGCGAGAAGGAAGGAGAGGAAGAGGGGGGAGGCAGACCTTTGGGAAAGTGTGTAGAGGCTATTGGCAACATTGGAATAGAAAGAGGTTTTGTTTTTTGAGTTCCAAGAGTTTTAGGTGACCCCAAGCTTGGGTATTCCTTAGGCTGTTCTCTCAACTCATCTTTACTTGATGAGCCCTCTTGAAATTTGTTTTCTTCAGCCAGGCTAGCTTCAGTTGAGCTCTTGCTTGCCAAATAGTATAGAACACTGGACAGGCTGTTGGTGAGCTGAGAGATCTGTTCATCCTTTGTGTTGATCTGAATCTCGTGCACCTTGAGCTGTCTTGAGAGGACTTGTATCTGCTCGTCCCTACTCTTTAACTGCTGAGTTAAAAATTCAACTTGGTTCTTCAAAACATTGACAAACTCAGTTGTGACACTGTCCATCACTGAAGCAGAATATCAACATATCCAAGGTGAATTTTTTCACTGTGTGAAAGTAGAAACCTGAAAACTGTGTTTGGGGTGGTCACCAAAACGCACTCCCAACCCAACTCCAGAAGAGGGCCATGATGTTGAGATCAAGTGCCCTTTCAATGATATCATACATTACCAGCCAATAACAATCAAACATCGCCTCACACATAACACCTGGCATTTCACTGGGCTTACAAACATGCAATTCCTGAAAAGGCTGTTATGATGCAATTTAGGTTCAATGCCTTGCATAATCTCAAAGAGGCCACCTTGTGAGCAAGGAAATTACAAAGAAAACATGTGATATTATAACTGGGTGCACCTTGTTTCATTTCCTTTTATTTTCATGTGGAACGATCAGAGGGTTCACTCGAACAAAGTGAGCAATGGAAAGGACCTTCTGGTGTCACACTGATCACTACAAAAATACACTTTCCATTGCTTTTTGTGCTTTTTTCGGGGTAGAAAACTAGATGATGCTTCCCACTTGTTCAGTGACTTGAGTATCTGGCCCTTTTGAGATAAATAGCACGAGCAGTAGCATGTTTCTATATCACAAACAAAACAACACAACACCTGTTACACAGCCAACATGTTGCAGCGCGCCTGCTTAGCTCTCTTCGCTCTGGTGGCCCTAGCTTGTTTCAGCACTTGCTATGCTGGGTGTTGTCCCAAGGATGCCTACAAGATTCGTCCCATTGATGGGAGATGTAACAACCTGAGACACCCAGACAGAGGTACAGCTGGGTCCTTCCTGCGTAAGGGACCTGAAGGCAAAGAACCCTATCCCTGGCAGAGTATCCCAGCTCTCTCCTTTCAAGGAATTACTTTGACCTATGGACAAATCTCTGAACTTCCACCTTCTGGCCCTCGACCACATGCAAGAGTGATCTCCAATAAGATGTCGCGCCGCAGCTCTGAGCTGACAGACGATATTCCCCACTCTGCCTTTGCCGTCTTGTTTGCCCAGTTTGTAAACCACGACCTGGAGTCAAACAGATTCGTCAACGCATCCACACAATCCGCTCCTTTAGTGTCCTATATCACTGAGCCAGACGATGTCACTTGCTTTACTGCACCTGGTCCTGCTCCTATACCTGGATTTCGCTGTGGAGTAAATAACACTATTCTTGAGATTGCAGCGAAGTTTTCAGAGGGCGTTACCAATAAGAAAGGCGAGTTCTCTGTCTATAATGACGCCACGTCGTACTTGGACTTATCCACCGTTTACGGATCCAAATTGAGTACAGTGAACGTTCTTAGGACTCACAAAGGAGGCAAACTTCTGTTGGAGAGCTACAACATCACGTTAACCCCTCCAGGTGGTCAGCCAACTCTGTTCACCTATGATAACATCCTTCCCAGCAAGGCAACTACAGGGTTAGAAGTGGATATCTTGTTAGCTGGCTTCGACCCCAGACTGCTTTTCACCCAGGGAGACTTAAGGGCACAGGAAAATCTAGGTCTGATGCTTATGCACATTGCGTTTTCAAGAGAGCACAACCGCATTGCTGAGTGGCTTCTCACGGAGAATCCTAAATGGGCCGATGATCCTGAGCTGTTTGATGAGGAAATCTTCCAACGCGCACGCGCACTAACAATTGCACAGTATCAACACATTGTGTACGAGCAGTACTTTCCTGCCGAGTTTGGCGAGTACTTCGTAAACAGATTGGTAAGTTGCCTTGATTTCCTTGTGACTTGACCGTTGTTTCTTACCCTTGTTACAACTCAGGGACCCTACCGTGGCTACAAAGAATGCGTGAATCCCACAACATCATTGGCGTTTGCCACTGGTGCTTTTCGTTATGGTCACTTCACTCTTAACCTGTGGCCAGCCCTAGATAAATGTGGTGACCGTACGCTGTTCAACCTGCCCTCTACCTCTGTGGTGCCTGGCTTTGGTCGCCCCAATCCTGGTTTATCTCCGGTTGCTGCTCTGGCCACAGCCGGGTCCTTAGAGGCTATCGCCAGGGGACTGGCTCTGTCACAGGTTGCTCCTGGCACTCCCGCAGCGGACGAGGGGATCAGAGAAATCCGTATCCCTACAGGTACAGTGGACTTGGTTGTTCTGGACATCATTCGTGCCCGCTACAACCAACTGCCAAACTATCAGGCTCTTCGCAAAGTTTATCACGATGGCAACTCCCGCACTCGCAGGATCTACGGTCTTCCTGGCTGCCCTCGTTGTCTGCGGCACGATGATTCTACTACAGACCCCATTGAATGCTTTGCAGCCATCTCCTCCAACGAGACCACGGCGGCAAGCCTTCAGTCTCTCTACGGCAAGGTAAACCGCATTGATGCCATAATTGGCCTCATGGCCGAAGACCCTGCACCAGGCAGCTCCTTCAGCAGGACTTTGGGAAACATAATAACTGACCAATACTATCGTTCCCGAGCTGGAGATCGCTTCTTCTACCTCAAAATCTTTCACAAGTTCTCCCCTGCTGAGCAGGAGTTGATTGGTAGTACTACAATGGGAGCCATTCTTCGCCGCAACCTGGCCCCTGGGTTAATCATGCCTGATAACCCCTTCCTGGTGTCAGCTTCTTACAAAGATGAACTGGCCCAATCGTGTCGCTGAACCTTTACTCAATGAACTCTAGGATGGTGGCTGCCCATACTTCTTAAATGATTACCTACCTTTTTGTAAAATGTCATTCACTCTTAAAATGCACCATTCATATAATATGTGATAATTTGCAAGTAATATAAGCAATACATCTTTTCATTTTTTTCATGGAAATAACAATGACAGGTTAAGGTCTTAACTTAGCACGTGTGCTCAAGAGAATCACTTAGTGGCCAGTTTAATACCAACACACAGATATGTCCTTATAAGATCCCCTCTGACTTTTGTGTCCACTGCTAATTTTGGTTCAGCGGGGGTTCAGACCCGCAGGTGCCAACGTACCTTCCTTTTAGTCCCAGAATCAATCCCAGCATAACTTGAACATGTTTGGGCAGCTTCAAGCACAGGCTTTTGCCTGTTCCTTGGTCCTGGTACTTTTCATTTCTGTTGGACAAGGTTCCTCTCCCTTAAATCTATCCTGTCCAAACTCTTCACACCACTTACAAAAAACTGGGGCTCAGGTTTTGTGTACGGAGATGGGCCCAACAACACTCGCAGTTGGTGGGGCACCTTTAATAATCTAAATCATCCCGAATGGGGAGGCCACATGACTCCCTTCATCAGAGGTATTCTAACATCCCCATGAAAATACTATGCCTAGCCACCCCTTATGTTTATTTGGACCTTTACAGCTTGGTTTCCTCCACACTATAGCGATGGTGTAGGCGCCCCTGCCAGGTGAGCAAATGTCTACATCTTGCTAGTTCATTACCTTTGTTGCTACTTCTTACTATCAATGTATCAGGTTGAATGGCACAAGTCCCCGTGTTATCAGCAACAAAATCTTTGCAAGACCCAATGGTTCCAAAAAACTACTGAAAGCCTTGTATGTCAGACAACTGAACTTTCAATAACGTTCTGTTTCCATTTCCTTTTTGTAGTAAATTCCAACAGGCAAGTGAGCGATCTGCAGACGGCTTTTGCACAAGTGGTAGTGGCAGACATGATTGATACAGCAAGAGGAGAGATCGTTGCTATCATTGGAGGTGGCCCTCCTGAGTTCTTTCCTATCCCAGTTCCAACTGGTGAGTTAATCTACATGCATTCAACAGCACAAGAAAGTGGCCTCATATTTAACTGTTTTCGTGGGACTCAGGGGATGTACACTATGATCCCTTTGGCACTGGCGATCAAGTGTGTTCTGTGACACGGTCTGGTGCTGCCTTTGGAACTGGCTTCCCCGGGGTTCATCACCACTTTTCCCTCTTTAGCTTGTTCTTTGCCTTTTTATCTCATATCCCTTGCTACTCTACAACTTCCAATTAAGGTTCCAAGGGAGCAGATGAATCGTGTGACCTCCTGGCTGGATTTGTCCTGGCTGTACGGCTATGAAGCAGGCTTTTTCTTTGATCCTAATGGCCTTCGGACATACCAGGGGGGCAAGCTTAAAAATGATGAGTGGTTTGTGATGGTAGGACACTTTCCTGGTGATATATTAAGTGATGTTTATTGTAATATGAGTCTAAGAACAGCCTTCTGCTTTAGCCACCCTTCTTTCTACAGCCTTTGCCTGAGGTACACCCATGGAAGCTGAGAGGAGATGACAGGACTAACAAAACCCCTCAGTTGTTTGCGCTCTCAGAAATATTTGGTGCTGTAAGTCTGTGGCCCTCCTTCTTTTTGCTTCCTGCTCTGAAGGATGCTAAACAATTCTGTGGTACAAACCAAATCATAGGAACATAACAGATTGTGTGATGAACTGGCTGCCAAGCATCCTGACTGGGATGACGAAACGTATCTGTTCCTCCAAATGGATCTAAACAATTTTAACATATCAACTTATGTTTTTTCTTTCCACAAAGGCCAGAAAATGGTATTACAAATCTTACACACCTTATAACAGTCCTCAGAAGTGGTGCTGATGTGTACTTTGAATGCAGGAATATCGCTTTCTGGCAAAAGATTACCACAAGAGAGTGGCTAGCGTCGTCCATGGGAGTTCCACTGGATCCTTACAAGGGTACTTTGCCTGTATTTGAATGTAACCAATTTACATACAGCTGCAGTCAACAGTGAGTTCTCTTCTCCAGGTTACAACGACAGTGTCGACCCTTCAATCACCAATTTCTTCACTTCAGTAGTTTTTAGATATGGCCACAGCGAAGTGAGTACACAACCACTTATACAAAATCATACTGACTTAGTTTCTGACCAGACGACACCTCTCCACAGGTGAGCACTTTTGTTCCTCTGCTTGATGAAAACTATCAAGAGTTACATCGCGGTTCTATGCTTCTTCGCGATAGCTACTTGTACGTCACCTATCATATAATGGGCAGAATCAAACTTTTTACCTAATAGCTAATTCTCATGTTCTCATGTTCTCATGTGAACTTCATATAGTATCCCTTTAACTCTTGAACAGGAGAAGCTTGTTGGTCCAGTGATGAGAGGAGCAACCACACTGCCTCAGGCTGGAATAGACGTTGCATTTTCAGACGATGTGTACCATTACCCCTCGCCGTTTTATTGCATTTGAAGAGTTGCCTTCTTGCTTATCAGATACATTATGTTGTAACAGGCGCAACTTCATGTTTTCAACCCCTGCATATAATCAGAAACAACCATCCAACATTTGTGGAGATCTTCCAGCTACTAGCATACAAAGAGCTAGAGACCATGGCATACCAAATTACAACGAGTGTCGTCAGGTGAGCAACTACCTTTCTGAACCATCACAACATGTTCGACTAACTCTTTTCCAGTCAATAGGTTTGCCTCGGGTCAGTGACTGGACAGAACTTACCTCTGATCCCCAGCTTGTAAGTTGGCCAAGTTCAGCTGTGTATTATTTTAGTCATTCACACATTCTTCAAAAAGATTGCAGACCTGCAAGAAGTCTATCCAGGAGGACCAGATGAATGTGATCCTTATGTTTGTGGTTTAATGGAAGGTACTGAGCGCTTGTGAACAACCCTCTTCATTGAAGAGAGCTGACCGATAACCCCACACAAATAGAGAAGTTCCCAGCTTCAAATTTGGGGCCTCTATTTTTCCCAATCTATAAGGACCAGTTCCAACGCATCAGAGACGGAGACCGCTTTTGGTACCTTCCCTTTCTCTCTCTCTCTCTCTCTCCTCTCAGCTAATTGTATCCCAGGTATGAAAATCCAGATATGTTTACTCCTGATGAACTTGCCACCATCTATAACACGGTACATCAAAACCATATACTTACTCTTGCACTCAATGTGTTCTAACCTCTTCGTTCAGACTTTGATGATGATTGTGGAAAGGACTTTCAACGTCACATTTCCTGGACTCACTTTGCCAGGAGAAACATTTTGGCTTCGTTCTCGCAACTTGGCCAACTATGTTGGTTTGTGTCAGCAATTGAGGCGGCACCAATGATACTGTTGTTAACTTTTTTCTGCTGTTTGTAATACTAGGCGTTGACACTCCATTTCCATACCTGGGAGATTACAGGTTGGTATATATTCTTGGTGATAGGTTGAAATGTTGCCTCACGTTAACACAACATACAGGAATTACGTGGATTTGAGTTCCACATACCGTTTATCGTGGACATATGAAAGAAGCAAAGACATTATCCACTTCATGATCCAGGTAATGGTTCGAGTGCTGATTAAGATATATATTTAAGTTCTGATCTTCATGGAAACAGAGCAAGAGCCATGGCTGGGTTGGCGTGGGATTTAGTGCAGATCCTAACACGATGAAAAATGCAGACATACACATGTGCAGAAGGTAAATACCATGGAGGTTATTCCAAATTCATAAAATAACCACTGTTTCATAGGTCAAATATCAGCAGCAACACCTGGGAGTTTATTGATGCATATGCTTTGGATGTCGGCCCACCAACAAGAGACAACACTATTGGTATATCAACCAGACCTCTTGGGCCAATGTCTCTTTACTATGTGCTCATCTCAGTATTCATTGTGGTGAATTTGAAGGCGGCAAGCACTCCATCTTTAATACCTCTGCTGAGTTCGTAAATGGTAAGCCTGAACCTGGATTGTCCAGACAGAGACTTAAGTTAACTTCAACAAATATAGGAATCATATCTTGCAGGTTCTCAAGGAAAAGAGAGGCCGAAGATAAATGGGATAAGACAATCACTGAAGGACTTAACAAAGTAAGCTAAATCTCCGCACCATTCTGATTTATGACAGTTGTGTGGTGCTAACCCTGCATTGGAATCTTCACCCACAGGTCATTTTTGCTTTCAACCCAACAGAAAACGACCTCGTTTACCATGGACCAACCCGTAGCGCTGCAGCAAGATTAGATATATTGGGCAAAAGTGTGTTAAATATAACTCTGTTCATTGCTTTGGTAAAGAAGTTCTCAGCCATTCTTTTTCATTTGCCAGGATGTCCTGCTGGTTACATTGAATTCGATGATGGCACCTGTTTGCAAGAAGGCAGCTCTTCTGACACTGGAGTTAGTATTATTTTAAACGCTTTTCTGTTTAAAAGGGTTCACATTAATTGATATATCATGAACAGACTATCATAGGGGCAGTTTTAGGTTCTGTCCTAGGTGAGCTAACAATTCTCTCACTTGCTACCAGTCATTTTACTCCTTCCTGAATCATCATATGATCATATTCATACTTCTTATATTAGGTGCTGCTTTCCTTTGCCTAATCCTGTTGATTATTGGATTCATCTTTTTTGCAAGGTCACATAAGAAGCAGCAGGTATTGTATCATTCTATGAACTCTTAAGATCTTCCAAACCTAGGCACAAGCCAGATACTTTTTCAATCAGGAGGAGGAGCTGTTACTAGCAGCCGAATGGTCTGATGACGAGTTAGATGACACTGTAGACAGTGAGGATGGCTCAGGGTACTTATGTGAACCTCGTAGAAAGGAGTTCAAAATGCTCACAACGCTTTGTATCTACTATCCTTAGAGGCATGTCCTCTCGCCGACTCTCTTACACAGACTTGGAACAGCAAAATTTGTCCTTTGAGCCCAAAATCTTGACCTTTGGTCTTGAACAAAACAGTAAATGTCCTGTTGACCAGGAAATGCAAGACAAGATCACCCTCACCAACAATGGTACCCCAAAACCGGTTTAAGTAACCTTTCACCTTTTTACATTCACCTCTGACGGTCACATACACTATCACAACAAATGCTTGATGATACTTCTAGGACCTTCACGCAACTTTACCTTCTTCGTGCCATCAGACAATGACAAGTTCAAGATTTCACTGCACCCAGGTTTTGGAGTTATTAAACAGGTAACAGCTGAACGTACTTGATATGGCAAGCATTTTCCTGAAGCTTAGGTATCATAGGGAAGAACTGTAGAGGTTACTGTTAAGATCACGTTACTGATGACCACAACCATAGATAGGAAGATAAAGTTTGATATTGAAGGTTAATGTCAGTAGTATAGGTTTGCCCTTTTTCATTCTCTGATATCAGCTCCTTCATTGTAGGTTTGGGCATGCATCTTATTCATGTCAAGCTTTACGGGGAGCTGAGTACCAAGCTGGATCCAGACGACATTCAAACTATACCTCCTCCCATTGGTATGACTCCCTAACCTTTCACTGCCATATGGGACTTGCTGTATTGTTGTTAATCCTATTGCAGGCAGCGGCAGCTTTGGAACTGTGTACAAGGCAACCTATCGTGGACAGGAAGTTGCAGCCAAGGTAAATCATTCCCATAAACGGTTGTCTTGGAAATTGGACCCAATCATAAAGTCTCCTCTCCTTGATGCTCTAGGTTCTTAACTCCCAGATGGACAGTAGACAAATAGAGGAATTCCACAAGTATACTTCTTTCCTTTTTTTATATGTTCCTTTTGATACCATAGCTGACTAAAAGTGCCCCGAAACAAATGCAGAGAGGTGGACATAGTCACCCGACTCAGGTCTCCACATGTATTGAACTTCATCGGAGCATCATTTGTTCCTGGAAAGATCTGTCTAGTCTCAGAGTTCTGCCCTAAAGGTATGACAAATAATCTTGAGCATGAGCATTTATAAGCAGAAATCATCCTTGATCTTTCAACCCTTTTCAGGTTCTGTGGGGGATGTAGTCTTCAGTGATAAACCTTTCAACTATTTGGTACTTCTCAAAGTTGCCCTTGACATGGCTAAAGGAGTACATTTCCTCCATAGGTTGGATTTATCCATGTCCAAGATGATCTTTTATCAAATACTTCTCATCTTACCCATCTTACTGTTTCTATTACAGCAATGGAGTCCTACACCGAGATATCAAAGCGGACAACTTCCTTCTTATTTCGTTATCTACAAAGACTCCTGTTACCTGCAAAATTGCTGATTTTGGTACTTCACGGTATGTCACTGTCTTGATGTCCATCACCTCTATATACCCTTTTCTAACTCCAACGCCTTTGATCCAGCTCGATTACAAATCAAAATGAACCCTTCAACCACACGGCTGCCCTTGGCACACCTGTATCTATTCCTTTTCCATTGCTCAAAGTGAAACACAAAGTGACTTATATGTGTTCTTAAACTGCGTCTTCTAGATTTACATGGCTCCTGAGATTCTGGATCATCAATCCTATTCTGCCAAAGTAGATGTCTATAGCTTTGGAGTATGTATCCTATCTCTATTTGTTACTAACGATGATGTTGTTTATCTTGTCTAACTATACTAATTGCACAGATCATGCTTTGGGTATGCTATACGAGGAAGGAACCTTACACTGAATTCAAGCGTCAATGGGGTAAACTGGACCATCCTCTTAGCTCTCTCAAGAAGATAAGAGGCTCTCTATTTAATGAACAGCTACTTATTTTGATGTCCTTGTGTATATGCAACAACAAGATGTACCACGATTTGTGTTAAAGGGTGGAAGACCTCCTATCCCTGACCATTGCCCAAAGGGCTTCCGCAAGTGCATGGAAAGATGCTGGGCTGCCAATCCCAGTGAGAGGTTCTCTCTGCTCTCTCTCT
>CDFI01102880.1:0-10761 GCA_000826405.1 Acanthamoeba divionensis | reverse complement strand
AAAAAAAAAAACAGTTTCATTGTATGGAGAGGAAAAACATTACCGGGTATATCATAATAAATTGTATAAAAAGTTGATGCTGATTGGAAAACTGTATGGGTCTTCCCACAACCTGAGACTCCCAATAGGACTGCAATTGGAAGGGAGCTGTTATCTTCCAATGATTCTGAAATTATTTCCGCAAGACGAAGAGACATTGAATTCAAGCCATCTTCTGCTATAAAGGTTAGGATTGTTGAATATTAGGATCAGAATGAATTAGTGAGTTAACTCTCTACTTAGTAACTAATTATTATTTGAATATACCTTGAAATTCAGCATCACCAATATTCAAAAACCGCAAATCAATACGGCCATTGAAAAAGGGAAGCTTCTGGCAGCAAGCATTGGGTGCCTTTGTTGTCGAATTCAACAAGCCCTTTTTATAAAACTCAGATGCTTTCTCTAAGATCACTAACATTGATAGAAAGTTATGGTGACAGCGTATTCAAGAAACATTTTAGGTGAAGCAAATAGAGGTACCTCTATTTTTGTTTAAAATAACCTCAAGAGAGCCTTGCAGTAAAGTATTCTGTCAGTTAAACGCAGAAACAATTATCAACATCTTTGCAAACCTGGTGATGCTGAGAAAGGTCACAAAACAACGAGAGATTACATTGTGGTTGTTCAAATTTCACAATTGGGTCGTGGGAAGATTTGTTTTGGTTGCAGTGGTTTGGTGAGTTTAAATACAAATCGTTTGGGGCAATAACGAGATGATCATGTAGGGCATCAATTTATTGGAGTGCAGAGATTGTGGCAACAAACCTGAAATAGGGGCAGGGGCAGGGGCAGGGGGGCCTTGGTTGTCAATGAAGGAGAAGGCCGTGAGTGCATAATTATTGGATCACCATGTGGGATAGGTGGCAACAAACCTGCTTTCAAGGACACTATCTTTCGGATAAATTTTTCTCTTGGTGCCACAGGAAGCACTCTGATTTCTTTTACAAGCTCACGAAGCACCTTCGCCTCAAGGTACACCAGGAAGCCGAGGTCGTCTGCGTGATGGTCATGTAGTATTTGTAGGCACTCCTCTACTTTGTTTTCACCAAAATATGTCTTGATGATTTGGGCCAATGTGCACTGACATGGTTCGCTGTTGCATGTGTCACACTGCATGATATAGCGTCAAATTGGTTGATTGATGGATGTCGTTACACAAGATGTTGCACAAAGCGCTTCAACTAGATTTTTTTGTAGGGCCTACTTATTTGTGGGGCCGGCACCTTAAGGGAAGTCCCTCTTTAAGGCCCCTTCCCAGAGTTTACGTGTAACTCGTCATCATTCATACAATTGGTTAATAACAAATTTTCCTAATGGTCATTTTTCAAATGAAATACCCAATTTGTGGACAAGAGCCAATCAAAAACTCTAAGGCGGGGTGTCCCAAACCAGGGTATAAATAGGCCTTGCAAGGAATGGCATTCACAAACGAGCCTGTGTGGGGCTAAGACGCAAGGCACTCTGTGGGAGAACGAATGTAATGATTCACCCAGAGAAAATGTACAACTCAAGCTCAGATTTGCTAAAAATACAATTTTGAGTGCTTTTCAACGTTTGTGGCCTTGGAGAAGCAAGCAGAGGCCACAAAAGCCACTCAAATCTTGGTCACCAAGAACTCTAAGGCCGCCCCAGTTGTCAGTTGTGCAATTTTTGTGCAATAAATGTGTAGTTTTTAAAGCGTCACCAGGAAATAGGTCACTATCATACAATTGGTCAGAATAAAATATCCGATTCGTAATGAAATTTCGAATATTTAATACACCCAATTGCATGATAGATGACGTGTTATATGTCGACATTAAGGACTGTCAGTCAATCCGGGTTTTATTTGGGTCTTTGGCAGTTCGGCGGCTTCACTTGTTCTGGTGGGTGTGAGGGATGAACCAGGCAAATGATTGAGTGACCCCCCCCCTTTTTCGAAGGATGGATAGTTTCTTGAACAAATTGAAAAGCAATGTAACGACTATGGTTGGTGAGGGAATTAATTTGGGTATCGATCCGGCCCTTCTGGGTGGTGCAGCTTCCAATGAACATCAAAGGAAAGATGGTGTTGCCACACCAGTGAAGACTTCTCCTGTTGTCCCAAGATCAACTGCAAGTCCAGCACCTGCAGCTAATGTAGACCAGGTAGTTGCAACCCCCCCCCCAAATTGATTCTTTTCTCTCTCTCTCCTTGATTCATCTTTCCCTTTGCTCAACTGCTTGTTTCATCATCAAAAATCCCAAGTCCCCCAGCAGAATATCACTGGATACAGCGTCTCGGGAAGAGCTCATTGCATTCCTCAAGAAACAAGCTGTGGCTGTGAAGAAAAGAGATGAAAAGATTTCTGGTAAATGTCCTCTCTCGCTCTCTCCCTTGAGCGAGTCTTGCTTTCGACTCACTTTACTCCAACGTCAAAATGGCAGCTGTGTGCCTTTGTTTGTGTTATCCATTCCCTTTGCTCTCTCATTTCCAATTTGATATTTCTTTTCTGTAGAACTGGTTGATGTCTATAAAAGAGTCGTAAAGGAAAAGAACGAGATTAAAGCTCAACTAGAATCAAATGGTGTGCATGACACCTTTGTTGGTGAGGAAGAAAAACAGTCAAAGGACGCCAACAGGTTATTACAAAACACAATGTTTCTTTTGTTTGCCCAATCAATTGGTTCATTAAACTCCAGTATTCTTGAAAAACGCCAGAGT
This sequence comes from Acanthamoeba divionensis, assembly GCA_000826405.1. Classification (NCBI taxonomy): domain Eukaryota; phylum Discosea; order Longamoebia; family Acanthamoebidae; genus Acanthamoeba; species Acanthamoeba divionensis. The sequence continues at coordinate 8,036 of CDFI01102880.1, read as the reverse complement.
GCAACAGTTGGAAGCCCAGTTGAAAGAGCAGCAAGACAAATATTCCATGCTCCAGAAAAACTCAGAGGCACAAATAGAGCGGCTGGCAACCGAATTACAAAGTATGTATTCGCCTGTTGCATGCTACTATTATTTTTCCAGCAGAATAATGTCTCTGGTCTTCTAATGCCTATCCTCTTTTCATTCAACCAAAGAGTTTACTGTTGGTCCCAACAATGTTGTCCAAGCTGAGGAACAATACAAAGAAAGGGTATTTCCCATATCTTGAAATGAGTAACACCATCTTCTATTAAACTCTTCTCTCTTAGATTACTTGGCTGGAGAACGAATTGAAACGCGAAACCCAAAAGCAAAATGCCATTTCGGAAGTGGAAGAACAGTTATCTTTGGTAGAACGGCAAAGAGAGGAAATGAATGCGCATCATGAAAAACAACAACGAGAGCTTTTGGAACAAATAAATGAACTTAAAGAACAGATCAAGCAGAGCGAAATACGCGAAAAGCAGCAACAGGAACAAGATTGTGAAGCAAAGCGTCTGTCAGAAGAGCTAGACACTAAAGAAAAGGAGCTACAGAATAAATTAAGCGAAATGAGCCTGGAGTTAGAAAGCAAAGACAGCAAGTTGAAAGACCTGGAACAACAGAAAGACAAGGATGCAGAGGAAAGAACAGATTTGTTGGCACAAGTTGATAATCTCAAAGGTGTTATTGCAAGTGTTGAAGGAGAAAATAGAACCTTGGAGCAAACTAAACTTCAAGTAGAAAATGGTCGCCTGCATGCGGAAGAACAACAGGCAACACTAAAAAGGGAGCTGGAACAGAAAAACAGGACAATAATTCAGCTGGAGCAACAAATTGAGGGCATTAAGAACAAGGTACATCATTTCTTTCTGTACTGGCGCTTCCTTCCTCAAGGAGTCATATGTTTGGCTAATCAAACATCCATCTATCCACACAGTCTGATGAAAGGCAAGACAACGACTCCAACGAACAAGGAGAGCCAACTCCTTTCAATCTGAAGAATATATATGAAGACAATAATAGCAAACAGATAGAAGAAAAATATGAAGAGCTCAGATCATTGAAAGAATCATATGATCAATTAAGAAAAGACAGAGAAAAGATTGAAGAAGAGCAAAACTGCCAGATGAGTCTGTTAAATGAGCAGATAAAGCAGAGAGAAGAGCAAGTAGAATTTTGGCGCAAAGAAACAGAAAAGCAATCAGAAACACTTACCCAGAAAGAAGAAGAACTAAGAAAAATGAAAGAAGACGAGAGCAGGTTAAAGGAAGTAAACTTTTCTTTGCAGAAGGAGAAGGAAAACGCTGAAGCTGAATTGAGAGCAGCAGAGGCGGAGGGAAGCGGACAAAGAGAAAAATTGCTCGCACAAGTCAAGAAACAAGAGGAGAAGCATAGGAGAAGATTAGAGTATATCGACAAATTGAAAGCAGAAAAGGAGAAGTTAGAGGCAGAGGTCAAGCGAAGGGGTGAAGAGGAGCTTAAAGGAAAAGAAGAGAGAGAAAAGTTGGAAAAGGAAATAAAAAAGAGTGAAGAAGAAAAGAGAAAAATGGAAGCCGAACGAAAGAAGCTACAGGAGCAGAACAAGTCGTTCAAAGAGAGGTTGGAAGAGCTTGAACAACAAATAACTAAGGATTCGTCAGCACACCTCAAAAAGATGAAAGAGCTCAGAGAAAAACAGTAAACACCCTCCTCCATCTAATAGTGTTTTTTTGCTTGACCATTTCTATCATATGAATGAATGGTTTGAGTTTGCTCATGACTCTTTCCTTTATTCGTTTGATCACAGAGAAACGGAGTATTTTGAAAACATGCGCAAGTTAAGAGAAGAGAAGGACGATCTAGCTTATAGACTAAGAAAAGTCGAAGAAGAAAAGAAGCAGATGGAAGACACATTTGGAAAGCTTCAGGAAGTGATGATGAGTAAGGATCATCAATATAGGATCGTCAAAGAGAATGAGTCCAAGTTATTGCAGTTAATAGAACAGTTCAAAACTTCAGTCAAAGAGAGTGAGAAAAATGCAAGTGAAAAGGAAAGGAAGCTGCGTGAAGAGATTAAGAGCGAGACAGAGCGCAGGAATAAGATGGCACAGGAGCTGAAAGATAATGTGGAAAAAATTAAAAAGTTTACAAATGAATACTCCAGTTTAGAGAATGAGAAACGATTAGGCGACGAGCAAATGGTTGTATTGAAAAAGCTGATTAAGGATATTGAGGAAAAGAGGAAGGAAGAGGCAGATAACATGCAGAAAGAAAGAGAGAGGTTTGAAAAGGAAAAAGAAGAAAAAGAAAAGGAAATTGCGGAAAAGATAGAGAAAGAGAGACAAGAGCTAGAAAAAGAAAAACAGAACCAAACTACCTTGAGAAACAAAATTGAAAAGTTGAAGCAACTATTAGCTCGAGCTGACAAGCATATAAACGAAACTAAGCAGAGTTTAAGCGATAAGAATCAAGAAGTTGCTGACCTTCAACAACAGGTCGAAGGACTCAACAAACGCCTGGAAGACTCAAATGCCAAAATGGAGTCTGAAATTGCAGAAGTGGAAAGAAAAGTTTCAATTGAAGTTAAAGCGAAAGCGAAAGATGAGTTTCTAGTCCAATTAAGAAAGGCCGCAAAGTTGTACAAAGACAAGATGAAGGAACTGGTGCGCTAATGAAAGCCTCTACGAACTTATGTTAATATAATGGACAAACTAATTTAACACAACAACACAGCAACAACAATTTGCAGGAGTATCTCAGGAACTCGAAGAAACCAAGGCTGAGTTTCAAGCTTATAAAGTTCGCGCTAATACAGCTCTCATGCAACAGCAAAAATCAATAGATGCAATCGCTTTTACAACCAAAGGTACAAATACCGTTTCCTTGTGTTAACAAAAGTGTTACCTCTTAACCAAGTCAATCTGAATATAGGAAAAGACGAACCTAAAGAAGATAATGATCCTGCACCAGAAAATTCACCAGCACCTTCACTTTCTCTTCAAGACGAGGTACTTCAAAAACAGCATCTAGTGGGCTCAATTTTGTTCTTGTACTGACTCACATGTTTTTATGTGTACAACAGCTAGCTGAATTACAGCGAGAAATTGAAAGGCTCCGTTTGGAAAACGACGAACTTAGGCATTTCATGAAGACTGCAGAAGAACTACAATCTGAGCTACAAGATTTGCAGCAGAGGAATGAGCACACCCAAGCGTTATACGAGCAAACCAGGTGCGAACTGCACGTGGCCTATAAAATGTTTCCAACATTCATCGTTAACAGTTCTTCTTTGGTCTAGGGAGGATATTCGAGCAAAGGAGGCAATGTGGACGGAAAGATCATCCGCATATGAGCGCAGACTGCAAGATCTTCAAGCCAAACACAATCAAGGTTCAGCAAGACTCTTGATATTTCCTTTCAATATACATGTTTGATTTATATGATGCTATCAATATCAATCCTCCCAGAGCTGACACGTATGGAGGAAGCTAATGGAGAGCAGTTTAACCGTCTTGCAGAGCAACTCAAAGAATCACAGGAGAGGTAGAGTTTTTCATTTTTCCAACCTTGTCGAAGAGTATTTGAACTGATATGTTATTAATTCAGGGTTCACTCAGTAGTTAAAGAAAAAGAAGAGAGAGAAGCTCAGTTCATTAAAGAAATTAAGGTATATTTTAGTAATAGAAGGGAACTTTATCGTATGGCAATGTTGCTCCTTTGTTTTGAAAGATACTTTTGGATTAAAAGGTGTTAGAGCAGCGTCTCAAGCTGTTGAGTGGCATGGGCGGAAAGAGGTCTTCACTCATCTCTCCTTTGACTGCAACATCCTCGCTGAATGAAGATGTTCCCTCTGCTACAAGGTAATGTAATGCTGAAGGCCATGGTTCAATGTTAGTAGATACTGATTGAAAATGGTGGATAATGCAGGACATATGGAACACTGGCTAAAAATGATGGAGCCCAGTCTCATGTGCTATTTTATAAGCAAATCAAAGCCAAACACAAAGAGGTATGACCATCATTGAAATGTGGTTGGCATAAATTGATATTAATATTATGTAGGAGAGAGCTCGACTTAAAGAAGAGATGCAGCAACTGAGGTTGGCCTTAGCTGATTCGGAGCACACGATAAAGCTGCACCTCATGCAAGAGCAGCTGCTCAAGGAAGAGATACGTCAATTCGAGCGTTCTAAGGGCAGAGAAAGTTCCAACCTTGAGTATCCTCTTTCACACTCCCCAAAATTACAGTACTTTCTTTGCTTTTGCTTGCTACCAGCATTTTTTGGTAGCAATGGAGAATAGGGGAGGAAAACAACAATTTTGACAGCTTGCTTCTCTTGACTCTGTGTGCCTTAGTTACTTGAAGAATATCATGGTCAAGTACATGGAAACAGGGGAGCCAGCGAACGACTCGCTCGTGCCGGTCATCTCTACTATCCTCCAGTTCACTCCTGATGAGCTGCAGCGCATCAAGAAGCGCCGCGAGCAACAACAAACCGGCTTCTGGGGTTCTATCGTATGCTGCCACTCCCTCCCTCTCAAATTCTCTTTTTTTCTCTTTTTTCTCTTCTTTCTCTTTTCCTTGTCTCGTCTGTCAACGACTCTGCTCCTCTCCTCTCTCTGCTCCTTCTAATCTCATGAGTAACGCTGCTGTTGTTCTGTTTTGTGGTTACCACCACACTAACAGGGATGGAAATGACAAGAAGAAGTAGAGTAGGCAGGAGAAAGAGCCAATTTTGCACATTGCCAATGATGTAAACCCTAATTTCTTTTCAGCTTCTTCACTTCTTCTTTTTTTGGGAGAGCACTTAATTATGAGTTGTTTACAAATCTGTATCTATCTACCAATTTTTACCTCGATTTATATATATGGTATATTATTATTATTATTATCAAGATAATTAATTCAATACACACACACAACAACAATATGGTGGGGGGGGCATCACATGATCATAATAGTATTCAGCATCGTGTTAGAAAGGATTGAATGAGAATGAAAAAGAAGAGGTGGCATTTCCTTTTCATTAACAACCTCTTGAAGAAAGTGGGTGTCTGGATACCTCCAAACACAATTCATTCAAACACAATTATTCTTTTCCTTTATTCATCTGTCCAGAGCACCACTTGAGCAGAGCAAGAGAGAGAGAGAGAGAGAATACTCAGAGTAATGCTTCTCTACTGTTTTGTTCTCACCACAAAGAGCTGCTCCTTTTTTACTTTATAGACTTCTATGAATGAAAACTAGAACCCAAGACAGACCTCATCAGCTTGTCCGTCTCTTTTTTTGTTGCCTATGGCGAATAACAGAGATCAACTGATTTAGGAGAGCTGATGGAGTGTGTCTGAAGGATGGACTGCTCTGCATTGCATACTTCATCTGTGTCCAGCACCAGCGAGGTGCCTCTCTCGCCCACATCAAAGCGTAAAAAATCACTTCTTCTTTTTCTTGGCTCAGCAGCAGAGCCTTCCTTGTTGCCAACAGTACTGATGCTGCTGTCGACGCTGTCCAAATGGCCCATTTCTGATTGCTGCACCGGCGTGGTGGTGTCTTCCTGTTCAGTCTGAGAGCAACTGTCTTCCACAAGCGTGACCAGGTGCTTCAGGTTGCGTATTGTCACACCATTAAAGCGCTTCAGCCTCACGCACCACCCTCCAGCACGGTAGCCCACTGTCTATATGTTTGAGTATATTGTTGTTGTTAGGTGTTTGAGTAATTGTGTGAGGTTGAGAGAACGAAGTGAAGTGCCTATACCACAGTAGAAGCTAAGATTTGAGAGAGGACTACTATCTGCTCTGGGCCGTCAGAAGGCTTGTCCTTTGAAGGCATCCCATGGCTAGTTAGTGGGATAAGCAAGGAATCATTGCGTTTCAGTTGAAGATCAGAGTACTTGAGATTGATTGATTAGAATAATTACCTAAAATACCACAAAAGGGAGCTTGGTGCTTTGCTTTGCCAGTTTCTGCCATACCAACTGGACAAAAAGGGCACTTGTTAAATATTAATGGAGTTAGTACATAAGCACATAGACTCATACACTGGATGTTGTACCAGTTAGTGGGCAGAATACAAGTCCTCCCACAATGAAGTATGAAGCATAGCAGTCAAAACTATGGATCTTTGGAACTAGCGAAGGCGTGCCAGCGAGCACGGTCTCTAGGGTATGAACACATCGTCCCCTCCATACTTTAAGCTGACATTTATCTCCTGAATATTTCATACCTATAAAACCTTTATCAGTACAACATGCAACATGATGAAATAAAACAAAGCGTACCAATCAGGTGTTCCATGCAAACTCTTTCCTCGTCTCTGAACGGTACAGTACCATCGTCAGCAATGACCACTCCATCAATTTCTAATAAGATGTCTTCTTCCTGCAATAATCACGATATTAATAACACAAAGCAGCTCAATTTAGATTCTAATTACCTGCAGTATTGTTTGACCATTACTGTTTACTAAGGAGGATAGAGGATTCAGCTTGGTAATAAGCACTGCACAGGAGAGAGTATGTTAAAACAAGGTGGGCAGAACCTTGAAATACAACAGAATAATATTGTGTACCTCCTGTTTTATCATCTGGCATGCCATAGTACTTTCTCAGTGCTGGGCTCTCCATCTTTGCTACCTAAAGTTAAACAAAAGAACTAATCAACAAAGAGAAGGAAATATCTTCAAGATGAGAACAACATGATCATCAGAGAGTATGCCCACCAGTATACCTTCTTCGATGATGAGGCACTGCGCACGCTTCTCAAATTCATTCAAAAATCGCATCACAACGGGGACAGGAATTATATAGCCAATATTCTGGGCCCCAGTGCGACTTGAAAAAGCTATTCCTGCCTGAAAGGACAAATATGTAAAGAGTTTGTAAATTATATAAGAGAAGTGTCAATGGAATAGTAGGAAGTTACCACTTTATCGTCCATAAAAACTGGACCACCTAATGCACACAATCAAAGACATTGACCCAGTTAAACAATTAATAATGGCAATAAGCTACATGTGTGGGCAGTGCATACCAGAGTTTCCCGCATTGATGGCTGCATCTATCTGCACTGCTAAAAGCGAAGTGTATCGGTTAACAAACATGTGGACGTCCACACGTGATACCACACCACAGGTTACACTAATGTTATCGCCACCCTTATGGGGATGCACCCAACTAATTATCAGCCAACAACACGAGAGAACAGAGAACAGAGAAAATAGCATATCTTGGTATAAACTTACAGTTGGGTAACCCACACACGTGACAGATTGTTGCAAATTGGGCACTGTTCCAAATTCTAGAGATATACAGCCTATGTTTTGAAATTGAATGTTAGAGATTCCTCTCCTTTCCATCCAACAGTGGTGTATTATTTTGGCCAGCAGCACAACGCGAAACAACCTTTCCAGAAGGCGTCATCATCCACCTGAAGGAGGGCGATATCGCACTGATGGCCCACACACAAGACCTTCGCCACAAAACGTTTTGGGTTACCGTGTCTACGCACCCTGAGGAAAAGAAAGGAATGCAGAGAGGAATTATGAAGAGAGAGAGAGAGAGAGCGAGCAAGAAAGAGATGGTGAGCCACAATCCCTGCTATGGTTGAGGGGGGGGGGTGGCTTGTAAAGATTGGGAGGGTTGTACATAATGCTTGTGGCGTCCTCCACAACGTGGGCATTTGTGAGGATCCTTCTGCCTGAGATAGTGAAGCCAGAGCCAGTGCTGTTCTTGGGAGCTTTCTTTTGCCATGGCATCTTGTAGGATACCTTCGTCTTGACCACAAACACCTTGACCACAGAGCTCATGGCAAGTCTGGATTTATTCCCAGCAGCAATCTTCTTCTTTGCCTTTTTGGAGCTGTTGTTGCCATTCAGTGATGCATCGGCGCCTTCAATCGATTGAAGGCGCAAGGAGGCAGCTGCTTCTTTGTCTTCTTGATCCATGCCTGTATAGGTGGTGGTGTTCACATCTTGTTCCTCATCTTGTTGCATTTTGTTTTTGGGTCCTTTCAAACAAAAAGAAAAAAGAAAAAAGAAA
>CDFI01102851.1:0-10246 GCA_000826405.1 Acanthamoeba divionensis | reverse complement strand
ACCTTGCAGAGACACAACAAATAGCCTCTTTTCGTTCCTGGCCTTCTCAATGGCCTGTGAGATAGGACCTTCAAAGAATGGGCTGTCTGTGGCAGTGAGTGGTGGTGTTATTGTTGTTAGATCAGTTGCCATTTGCTCTTCCATTTTGGACAAATTGAATTGCACACAGATCTCTGTGCCTACCCCCCCCCAATTCCTCAATTCCTCCCCAAATGAAGCTCCCAGTTCCTTCCTGAATGCAATTTATTTACAGTAACCACCAAAAAGTAGTTGGAAAGGTCCTTTGTACAAAGATACTTGCGTACTCCTGACTTTAAATGCAGAATGAAAATCAGTCAACCAGGCTCTGCCTTTTAATCTTATCTTCTGATGGTCTCCTTCTTATTCCTTCATTTTTCTTGCTCTTATCCTTAATCTTTCTTCTTCCATCGTTGACTGAAGAAGGAGAGGTAGAGGCAGGAGGAGAGGAAGATGGTGAAGGAAACAAGGAAGGAACAGAGGTGCTGTCTAAGTATTGGGAATTCCTGGCCTCTTCTGTCAATTCTTCCAAGATCGCCACACTGTCTGCCAAGATGAACTCTCCTTGTTCCATATAATTTTGGTTGCTGTGGTGTCTCTCTATAATGTTTTTGTTGGCTGGCCCTTTGTCCTTTTCTTTGTTTTTGGTCACTATATTTTTATCCCACTCTTCTTCCATGTTGCTAACACTCTTCTTGATGTTATCACTTTCTCTGATAATGCTATTGGGTATCACAAGAGGGGCAGAGTTTAACATGATAGGCGAGGAAAGTGAGTGAGTGATTCCAGCAATGACAGTCCCTCCAGTCCCTCCACTGCTGACAGTTCTTGTTTGCCTGTCTTCAAAAGAGATAGCTCTCTTCCTGGATTTCCCTTTCCAAAGCTTGGAGAGGTGAATTTCTTTGGACTTTTTGGTAGCCTTGTTGTTCTTGCTCTTGTTCTCTTTCTTGCCACTTTTCTCTTTGTTGTTCTTCGTCTTTGTTTGGTCTTTCTTCACATGATTATCTGCAGGGCTTGGTTCGTTGATCATCTCCTCCCTTGGAGAGCTTGACAGGGGAGAAGAAAGGGCCTTTGTTAATGTCTCCTCACCCATGAAATCTTCTTCAGGTGAATCTGAATAGGAACTGCATTGTTTAAATGTATGTTAGTGATTCTCTACCTAGCTTTGCTGTGAACAAGAAGAATATTACCTATTGTGCCTAGAAGTAGAAATGAAGGAGGAGGATAGAGACATATTGAGGGTTTGCCTTGAAAGAGGGACATCTGAGAAGCAATTACTGCTGCTTTGGGAAGGAGGAAAAGTGGAAGCATGGCCTTTGGTGTCATCAGTCCCTGATTCCTCTTCCTCTTCCTCTTCTTGATTCTCGTCTTCCACTGGGCAATGAAACAAACGGCCTCTATCTCCAGTGTTGTACTTGGTCACTGAGTGATTATTGGGATTCTTAACTCCTGCTGCTACACCATTCCTCTCTTCTCTTGAAGTCTTCTCCTTTTTATACATTTCTACCCATCTTTCCATCTCCTTCTCTCTGTTTTTTTGTTCTCTTTCTCTCTCAGTGAATTCCTTCTCTCTTTTCCTCCACTCCTCTTCTCTCTCCTTCCAGCCACTCTCAATCTTCTGTAGTATGTCCCTCCATTCATCTCCCCTCTTTTTCCACTTCTCTTGTCTCTTGGCTTCCCTTTCCACCCACTCAGCTTTCTGCTTTCTCCATTCCTCTTCCCTGTCCACTAGTTCTGTCAACTTCCTGTCACCTTTTGCAAGGTGTGACCAAGTCAGTTCTCATTCTGAAGGAGTTGGGGAAGATACTTACTTTCCTCCACACGCATTCGCCAGACTTGCTCCTGTGCTGTTATCCTGTTATGCTCAATCCTCAAGAGCTCCAATTGAGCCATCAGATCTTCCTCTCGATGCCTGCAACTTCTCTCTGTTTCCTGGAACTGCTCTTTACTTAGGGCGTGCAACTCTTCTCTAAGATCTCTGCATCTCTGGTCCCACTGCCTCTCTCTCTCCTCTAAGTGATGTGCTCTTTCATAATTCTCTCTTTTCCTGTCCTCTGCGATCCTCTCCATTTCCTCGATTCCCTTCATTCTCTTCTGGAGTTGCCTTTCCCTATCCTCCAGGCTTGTTTCTCTTAAATAGATTTGCTTGTGCTTTTCTTCGGCTGACCTCTCAGCATCCCCAACCTTTCTTTCTCTAGCCTCCCATTCCTGTTCGATTACTCTCTGCTGTTCGTTATACTTCCTTTTTGCAGCTTCCAACTCCTTCATCATCTCTTCAAGTCTCTTCTCTTTCTCCTTGAGCTTCTTATCCTCTCCTTCTTGAAAGAGCTCATTCTCCCCCCTCTTCAAGTTAACGTTGATGTTGATACTGATGTTTCTCTCCATGTCTCCATTTTCATTCTTTTCTCTTTCTTTCTCCTTTTCTTTCTCGCTGTTTTCAAGCTCAAGAGTCTTGCTGTAGGTGGGGCCCAGTGATGATGGAAGATGAGAGGGTCTAGGAGAGTGGTGATCGCTCTTCGGATGGAAGCAATTCTTACATAAGAAGGTTCTCCAAACTTGAGGAACAAAGTTGTTACACACTGATACGGAATCTCCTCCTCCTTTCTTCATAGTTGAAGTAAGAGGAGGATTCTTCCTGAATGATCCAGTAGTGGTTAGGGATGTAGATTTCACCAGGGCCTGTGTTGTTTCTTCTCTTTCTTTTGGCTACCAAGTTTTACTTAAGAGAACAGAAGACCAAAACTGAGCATGCTCCTTGGTCAATCGGCCTAGACAATAGATTGGTCCCTTCCTTTTGTTGAGAAACAAATATTTTCATTTAATTCCTCACCGCTTCGTTGTTTTTTTTTAAAGTATGTGTGTGTAAAAACAAGGCAATCACTTGGGGACAGAACATATATGTCCCTTTGTAGGCTGGAAATGATATATTTGGACAGTCTTCTACAGATAAGGAAACAAAGTTGGAACGACTTCAAGAGTGATAGACTTTACATCAACATGATAAAACAAAAAACAACTTATTAATAGAATAACACCACAACAGTTCTTCATCATCAGAAACCCTGGTCCCTTCATCCTCATATGACAATAAGTCCACTTGTGTATGTGTCTTTTATGGGCGTTCGCGATATGTCAGCAGGAAAATGAAGGGACCTTCACTTTCTCCACATACTTGGTCGTAATACTGTTGATTAATGTTATGCACACACCATTTTGATGTGACCATAATAGGAAGATTGAATGGACAGTTGGGTGGGGGAGGCAATGAACAAATATTTGACTGAAAGAGTGAAGGGAATCCTCACACTGCTGGCCCGAAACAGCTGAGAGAGGGAGGCTGATCATGAGCAGAGGGTCCAGTGAGCAGACCGATCAGTTAAACACCATGCGCCAGTGAGCATCTGCTGGAGACCAGAACCTATGTTCCAAGAGACGGTGAAGTTGTCTGAAACTCCAATAATTTTGTCTCTCAACTGATCGGCTGTTGGGTTCATGTTTAAGACAAGCCCATAGCCTGTATCAATGACCATCTGCGCAGAGAGGTATATTGATATCAGTATGAGGCCAGTACTAAGCATTTCATACAAGTGTCATGATGATATGATGAACCTGAGTGGGGTCATAGCCGTCATAGAAGATGTTAAGGCTGCAGGTGGGGATGGCCTCTACCGATCCACAGTCTGGAGCACTGCCATACTTACGTATAAAGCCTTGTGTGTGAGAGGTGTTTGGTTAGACATAAGCCTTTGGAGACTGTGGGCTGTTGTGCTTGAGCCTTTCTACTAGCCAAATCAGCCAGGGGAGGGGAGATAGCTTGTAGCATACCGAGCTGATCCTCAGTGGGTGTGGGGATGGGATAATTGAGTACTCCTTGGTCAATTACAGGGCTGAGTGGGATCAGCGGCTTGTGTGACAGCGTCGCATAGACACCGCCATAGTCCTTGAGCTCTCTCAATATTGGGTTCAGAGGGTGAGCAGAAGTGCCCACAATGTTATCATTAACTCCATCGGTTAAGCCCAGTCCATATCCTATGAAGTTGCCAGACCCAAGAAAGCCTGCAGCCCAAGCACCAAAGTAAGGTCACTCTAATTCCCATCATCTCTTTAGAGTAATCAGCACTCTTGTTCCTTCTCATACCTGTGGTTCCAATGTCAGCAGTGAGATAGGTGTTTCCAGCCACAATAGAGTTCCACAGGATGAGTGTGTTGTTGTTCTGAGGCTCATCCACCTTAACGATTGGATCACCTGCCAGAAAAGGGAGACATGTTTGGTGGGCACAATGTCTATTGCGGTATCGTTACCCGTGCAAATGAGATTCTGTGGGAGGGGTATCCTACCTATATTCTTGGTGATGGTGCAGTGGACTAACATTGTATCGTTATCCTGAGATCCAGCTAAGATTACAGGGTCATCAGTCTTGGAATTAACGTTTTTGCTGAACGTTACGTTAATTATGGTGCCGTTTCCATTGCTATGCATGCCCGAGTACCGGTAGGCTTGGTTCCTGTAGAATGAGGACTGTTCTATAGTGATGAAGCCACTGGACTTGATTCCTCCACCATCCGCAGAAGCAATATTATCGTAGACTGATGACTTGGTGAGGACGAAGGTGCCTCCACTAACCTCAATCCCGCCTCCATCACCTGCAGAGGTAGTGCAGTTGTGCATATTGGAGGTAGTAATGGTGGTCAAGCCATCTTTGATCTCAATACAGCCGCCTCCGTTGGCGGCACTACATGATGAAATTTCTGCCCCATCTACAGTAAGAGTACCTCCTCCGACGCCCACACAGCCTCCATCTAGGTTGGTCGTACAGTTATACAGCACTGGGCTATCCGTCAGTGTCGCATCACCTCCCAACACGGAGATGCATGCCCCTTCAGCCACAGAGAAGCAGTCCTCAAGAGTAACTCCTTCTAACAGAAGACTACCTACACATGACAGGATTGGTTAACTTAAGGCACGAGATAATTACAACCCATTACTATGGGATGTTGGAGCAACACACCAGAGTGAGACTTGACGCATCCTCCGTCACCTGAGAGAGCGCTGCTCTTACTAACAGAGCCACCATCCATCTCTAACGTTCCACCGAAGACATAGATGCCTCCTCCGCTCCCTCCAGAAGTACAGTTTCGTATGTCGTTGTGATCTAAGTTAAGGTGGCCACCTGCAGTATAGATACATCCTCCCGAGGTGCTGGCGTAGCCATCCGATATTGTGGAAGTGCTGTCGACGGATATGTTGCCACTGAAGAGGTAGATGTCTCCTCCAACAACGCTGGAGCAGTACTTAAAGGTCGTGTCATCGCTAATGCTAACAGACCCTGCACCGGTCCACAGACAACCGCCCCCCACCGTGGAGGTGCTATGTTCTATACTGGAGTTATGGATGTTAAGGATTCCTCCAAAAATTGTGAAGGAGCCTCCCCTTAGTGCTTTGTTGTGTTTGAAAGTGCTGCTGATCACATCCACTTGCGGAGAACCCTGAGTTAACATGACAGCTCCACCTCCATCAGTGCCCTTGGCCTCACAGTTTTCAATAGTAATGTTGGTAAGAGTCACATGGCCTGATGACACGTGGATGGCGCCTCCGCGTGTTCCACATTCACAATTAGTAAACTTTGTGTTGGTGATATTGTAAGTCCCGCTTGCCGCAAAGTTGAGAGCACCGCCGCTGAAATTGTGGGCTTTGTTGCCCACTATCACACTATCTGTGATGGTGACAGTTGCTGAAAACAAGACGTGGAGGCCTCCAGTAAATCCAGAGGTATTATTCACCCAGTAGTTCCTCAATACATCGACTTGCCCATTGTTAACAAACACAGCTCCTCCCTGGCTGATATTATACATAGCGAAGCTATTCATTATGGTCACGTCTGTGATTGTTGTTTGACCGTTCATTGTCTGAATGGCCGCGCCGTTGTAGTCTGACATACACTGCATTTACACAACACACACAATCTCTTGAGTTGCTTTGTTGATTATCAATCTAATACATACATCTCAATGCCTTTCTTCTACTCTTAAGATGGGTGGGAAGATCTAATGATACCCCGTCAAATGTGGAATTGGTGATGGTGAGGATTCCGTTGGACTTGGCGATGCATCCTCCATAGTGGCCGAAGTTCCTGTAAAAATAACTATTTCTGATTGTCACATTACCTGCAAACATGGTGGGATGTGCCATACAGTGATGGAAGAGAATAGTGAGTAGGACAAAACAAAAAAGTCATTTGTAAGTATTACCTGTAGAGACACGAATGCCACCTCCAAAGCTGGATGCAGCAATGTTTTGTTCAAATGTGGCCCCATTTACATCCAAGGTGCCACTAAAAAGGTAAAGGGCAGCGCCCTGAGTACTTGGATAGGGCCCAAAGATCATGTTATTCTTGTACAAGCCATTTGTGACGTTCAGAGTGGCTGCTCCGTTGGTATAGATGCCTCCTCCATTGCCGACATAGGCAATGTTACCGTCAATAGTGCAGTTGATCAAGTTGAGCACAGTGTCGGTGGCCAGCCAGATTCCCCCTCCAGTGCCAGTTGCAAAATTACCTCGGAAAGTGGTATCGGTGAACGTGGTAGTCACGTTAGTAAATAGATAGAGGCCACCCCCTTGCTGGGTGGAGTTTCCATATCCGTTGTACTCCACCGTGGTGCCCGTCATAGTCAGAATGCCAAGATTGTTATAGATTGCTGTTGGTAGAAAACAAAAATCAGACAGTTGTTTCTGGGAAAGGGGTAAGGGGGACTATCTTGTACCTGCTCCTCTGGTATTGGTTCCCGGGACGGTGTTGAAGGCGAAGGTAGTGTCTCCAAGGTTTACAACGGCGTTGGTGTCCACCAAGAGAGCGCCAGCTCTACCAACACCCTTACAGCCTTCGATTAGGCCTCCATCCGTCTCCAGAGTTCCTTTCACATAGATGGCTACGGAGAGGAAGAGAGAGAACTTCAACATACGTCAATGAAGGTGGTTTTATGGAAAACAGGAAGACTTTAAGTAATGCCAATTACCTCCACCCCAGGACGTCTGAGTGGAACAGTTCTTGATATGAGTGTCCACGAGCTTGACGTACCCTGTATTCTGAATCCATATGGCTCCTCCCTGGTTAAAGGCAACATTACGCTCAAAAGTACATCCACTGATGAGCATAGTGCCGTTTCTGACATAGATAGCACCACCACTGGTGGCTGTATTATTGTTATAGGCGAAATAGGAGTTATAGATGTTGGCGTAAGCACCAGCATTGGACCCCTCGAAGTAGATGGCAGGGCCATCTGCTGTTGTTTGGTTCTCAGTGAAGGTGCAGTTTGCAAGCTCCATGTTGCTCTTGGTGTAGATTCCAGCACCTTGATTGATACCGGTGTTTCGCCTTATGATAGTGTTGTTTATCTTGAGCGTGCCCTGCCCGTTGTTGATAAATGCCCGCTTGTTATGTTGAACGATACAATCTGTAACCTGCAGAACGGGCTTGAATCCATTCACCAGGGTGAAGGCGACAGCGGCTTGATTTGTGTTGCTGGTGAGTATGAGGTTCTTTATAGTGGCACGAGTGTTGGACTGGGCTATGAACAGTGTGGGTAAGTTCTGCCCTGAAGCTGCTACCGTAACCATTGTACCAGCAGGGGAGGTAGAAATGGTCATGTTCCTGACAATATCGAGGATGCCAGAGGTCCCACTGGCAGTGAGAGTAATGGTAGTGCCAGCTGAAGCGGTATCTATTATTACGTCTCCGTTTGGACACACTTCAGTAACTGCCCACCTGTCAATATTGACGCTCCGATCAGTGTGGACGATGAGAAGGAAGAGGGTTAGAGGAGAAGGAACCTCAAGTTGTTGCCGGTCGTATCTCCAGAAGCCACCACAGTAGCTGTGGGTACACAAGCGCGCAAGACTCTGGCTTCCGCACCTTGAACCTGTGTGCAGAACCCCGCTCAAAAAGTGAGAAAAATTGGCACTAGGTAATATACAATGTAGTCACCATTTTTTTACCTCGTGGAGAAGCTTCTGCTCAAGCTCTTCTATGTTAGGTGGATAGAAGTCATCAACCTCATAATCGCGAGTTGCAGCCATAGCTCCAAGGTAGCCCTCGTCTTCGTAGGCGTTTCCCTCGGGCAGAGACACCGCAGTGGGGGAATCCAAGTTGTAGCCAACATATTCGATCTGTCCGACTTGCCCGTCCATTTCTAATCTTTCTTCTCTCTCACGTATCGCTGAGATATCTTCTGGAAGATAAGCACTTCTGGGCCAAGAGTGGCCCGAGGCAAGCGGAATGTTGCCAGTAAGCGCAGTTGCCAGGCCTCCAACTACAATGAGAGAGACGGGCGCTGCTTTCAGGGCCGCCAGCATCCCATCTAGCGCACTGCCACTGCTCTCCCCCATCTCTGCAGCAGATCTGAAAATCTTGCTTCTCTGTTTTCAGGAAGGTAATAAGTGGTGTGATGAGACTCTGAGTAAGGTCGGTTTTTTACCTTAGCTCGTGAGAAGCCCAAGAGCAAGAGACACGCCAAGTCAAACAGTGCTGGAGGCCTCTCCCATGGATAGATCTGTGAGCTGATCATCAAATGCAGCATTAGTATTATGACACCTAGAAATCTCGGTAAAGAGGAAAGAGGGAAGGGAAAGGAGGAGATGCACACTAGCGCAATACAGGCAGAGCGTGCTTGAATTCAAGAAGAGACATATGCATCATCTCACTATCCTTGCTCACTTCCAAGTCTTGGTGGTTCCATCTCTGGTGGGCGTGGTTAATTACGTCAATCAATTGATCTTGAAGTCCAAATGAAATACCAAGACAGAACTTACCATAGAAACAAGATGGGCTCCTCCCAGAAGAAAGAACAGAATAAATAAATATGAAATCCTTCTCAGGAGAAAGAATGTCCAGGAGTGAATCGTCGTTGAGCACCTCAAAGAAGTGGGGTACTCCATTTCCCTGTCTCTGTTGCTGACTGATGCCGTGGCCAGCATCAACTCTTCTGTTATCTCCTCCACAAGCAAGAGAGTATTCTTGAAATAGAAAGAAATGAGGAGGGATAGAACACAACTTTTGTGTTAAAGAAAACACAAATGCAGAGGCCAGGGGGAGTTCAATACTGGAAAACCAACCCACATGATGGATGGGATGATGAGGGGAGGGGAGCCGTACCAACGATCGCTGGGGGTACACACCCACACTCAGTTTCACAAAGCGGGTGTCCTTTTCCTGGCCAAACAACCAAACCACTAAAATTGAGGGGCCTTCTTCTTGCAAAGTCTCTCTTTCTGTGGGTGGTATGGCGGTGGTGGGGTACGTCCGGTTGGCAACGAACGGTGTGCTGAGTAGAGTGTGTCCGTGTGTGCAACTGTGTGGGCCATCTCCGCTGTCCAATCGCCAATCGACCTTTTATCTTCACACACACAACTTTTGGTGTGCTTGGAGGGGGGGGGGATGGTCGCCTGGTGGTTGTGGCTTTGAAAACGAATATTTTTATTAGCCAAGAAAAAAGAAAAAAGAAAAAATGAAAAAAGAAAAAAGAAAAAATGAAAAATATAAATCAAAACACCTCTAAAGATATAAACATATTACAAAACACACTTTTCTACTTATACTTATAATATAGAAATATATATATATATAGAGGTGTGTATATATATGGTGGTGTGAACCAACAGCAGCAGCAGCAAGCATCAATCTTCGCTGTTAAATCATGGCAGACAGATCTGTCAGAGAGAGGAGAGGAGAGAAGGGTTTCCCTCCCTGTGTGTTATTTGTTGTTGTTGTTGTTGTTGAAGGCCTTTCTCCTTCTCTTTTCTTCTTCTTCTTGGCGGACCAGTCTGTTCATGAGAGGCACAAGCTCGGGGTCGTCCACGAGCTGTCTGAAGCAGTGCATGATCAAGCTGCTGAAGGCTGTCACAGTGGGCTTCATGTTGTTGTTGTTGTTACCATTGTTGTTGTTATTGTTACTATTGTTCTTTTGGTCTCCTCCCCCTCTGCGCGGAAAGATGCGGTACAAGAGTATGCCTGCATCGAAGAGCTCATGGAGCGCCTGTTCGTCTCCCTCAAATATCTCCTCCTTCAACGTGAAGTAGTCCACAGACTTGCTGGGCTACAAAGATCCCAAAAAGAAAAAGAAAAAGAAATAGCAAAGCAAAATGGTCAGTACAGTTCCTTCGAAGAACAAAAAATTGAGTCTCTCAACGAGAGGGCCTTAATTAATTAAGGCTCCCTAAACACTGAATGTTGCA
>CDFI01102850.1:0-10221 GCA_000826405.1 Acanthamoeba divionensis | reverse complement strand
ACCTTGCAGAGACACAACAAATAGCCTCTTTTCGTTCCTGGCCTTCTCAATGGCCTGTGAGATAGGACCTTCAAAGAATGGGCTGTCTGTGGCAGTGAGTGGTGGTGTTATTGTTGTTAGATCAGTTGCCATTTGCTCTTCCATTTTGGACAAATTGAATTGCACACAGATCTCTGTGCCTACCCCCCCCCAATTCCTCAATTCCTCCCCAAATGAAGCTCCCAGTTCCTTCCTGAATGCAATTTATTTACAGTAACCACCAAAAAGTAGTTGGAAAGGTCCTTTGTACAAAGATACTTGCGTACTCCTGACTTTAAATGCAGAATGAAAATCAGTCAACCAGGCTCTGCCTTTTAATCTTATCTTCTGATGGTCTCCTTCTTATTCCTTCATTTTTCTTGCTCTTATCCTTAATCTTTCTTCTTCCATCGTTGACTGAAGAAGGAGAGGTAGAGGCAGGAGGAGAGGAAGATGGTGAAGGAAACAAGGAAGGAACAGAGGTGCTGTCTAAGTATTGGGAATTCCTGGCCTCTTCTGTCAATTCTTCCAAGATCGCCACACTGTCTGCCAAGATGAACTCTCCTTGTTCCATATAATTTTGGTTGCTGTGGTGTCTCTCTATAATGTTTTTGTTGGCTGGCCCTTTGTCCTTTTCTTTGTTTTTGGTCACTATATTTTTATCCCACTCTTCTTCCATGTTGCTAACACTCTTCTTGATGTTATCACTTTCTCTGATAATGCTATTGGGTATCACAAGAGGGGCAGAGTTTAACATGATAGGCGAGGAAAGTGAGTGAGTGATTCCAGCAATGACAGTCCCTCCAGTCCCTCCACTGCTGACAGTTCTTGTTTGCCTGTCTTCAAAAGAGATAGCTCTCTTCCTGGATTTCCCTTTCCAAAGCTTGGAGAGGTGAATTTCTTTGGACTTTTTGGTAGCCTTGTTGTTCTTGCTCTTGTTCTCTTTCTTGCCACTTTTCTCTTTGTTGTTCTTCGTCTTTGTTTGGTCTTTCTTCACATGATTATCTGCAGGGCTTGGTTCGTTGATCATCTCCTCCCTTGGAGAGCTTGACAGGGGAGAAGAAAGGGCCTTTGTTAATGTCTCCTCACCCATGAAATCTTCTTCAGGTGAATCTGAATAGGAACTGCATTGTTTAAATGTATGTTAGTGATTCTCTACCTAGCTTTGCTGTGAACAAGAAGAATATTACCTATTGTGCCTAGAAGTAGAAATGAAGGAGGAGGATAGAGACATATTGAGGGTTTGCCTTGAAAGAGGGACATCTGAGAAGCAATTACTGCTGCTTTGGGAAGGAGGAAAAGTGGAAGCATGGCCTTTGGTGTCATCAGTCCCTGATTCCTCTTCCTCTTCCTCTTCTTGATTCTCGTCTTCCACTGGGCAATGAAACAAACGGCCTCTATCTCCAGTGTTGTACTTGGTCACTGAGTGATTATTGGGATTCTTAACTCCTGCTGCTACACCATTCCTCTCTTCTCTTGAAGTCTTCTCCTTTTTATACATTTCTACCCATCTTTCCATCTCCTTCTCTCTGTTTTTTTGTTCTCTTTCTCTCTCAGTGAATTCCTTCTCTCTTTTCCTCCACTCCTCTTCTCTCTCCTTCCAGCCACTCTCAATCTTCTGTAGTATGTCCCTCCATTCATCTCCCCTCTTTTTCCACTTCTCTTGTCTCTTGGCTTCCCTTTCCACCCACTCAGCTTTCTGCTTTCTCCATTCCTCTTCCCTGTCCACTAGTTCTGTCAACTTCCTGTCACCTTTTGCAAGGTGTGACCAAGTCAGTTCTCATTCTGAAGGAGTTGGGGAAGATACTTACTTTCCTCCACACGCATTCGCCAGACTTGCTCCTGTGCTGTTATCCTGTTATGCTCAATCCTCAAGAGCTCCAATTGAGCCATCAGATCTTCCTCTCGATGCCTGCAACTTCTCTCTGTTTCCTGGAACTGCTCTTTACTTAGGGCGTGCAACTCTTCTCTAAGATCTCTGCATCTCTGGTCCCACTGCCTCTCTCTCTCCTCTAAGTGATGTGCTCTTTCATAATTCTCTCTTTTCCTGTCCTCTGCGATCCTCTCCATTTCCTCGATTCCCTTCATTCTCTTCTGGAGTTGCCTTTCCCTATCCTCCAGGCTTGTTTCTCTTAAATAGATTTGCTTGTGCTTTTCTTCGGCTGACCTCTCAGCATCCCCAACCTTTCTTTCTCTAGCCTCCCATTCCTGTTCGATTACTCTCTGCTGTTCGTTATACTTCCTTTTTGCAGCTTCCAACTCCTTCATCATCTCTTCAAGTCTCTTCTCTTTCTCCTTGAGCTTCTTATCCTCTCCTTCTTGAAAGAGCTCATTCTCCCCCCTCTTCAAGTTAACGTTGATGTTGATACTGATGTTTCTCTCCATGTCTCCATTTTCATTCTTTTCTCTTTCTTTCTCCTTTTCTTTCTCGCTGTTTTCAAGCTCAAGAGTCTTGCTGTAGGTGGGGCCCAGTGATGATGGAAGATGAGAGGGTCTAGGAGAGTGGTGATCGCTCTTCGGATGGAAGCAATTCTTACATAAGAAGGTTCTCCAAACTTGAGGAACAAAGTTGTTACACACTGATACGGAATCTCCTCCTCCTTTCTTCATAGTTGAAGTAAGAGGAGGATTCTTCCTGAATGATCCAGTAGTGGTTAGGGATGTAGATTTCACCAGGGCCTGTGTTGTTTCTTCTCTTTCTTTTGGCTACCAAGTTTTACTTAAGAGAACAGAAGACCAAAACTGAGCATGCTCCTTGGTCAATCGGCCTAGACAATAGATTGGTCCCTTCCTTTTGTTGAGAAACAAATATTTTCATTTAATTCCTCACCGCTTCGTTGTTTTTTTTTAAAGTATGTGTGTGTAAAAACAAGGCAATCACTTGGGGACAGAACATATATGTCCCTTTGTAGGCTGGAAATGATATATTTGGACAGTCTTCTACAGATAAGGAAACAAAGTTGGAACGACTTCAAGAGTGATAGACTTTACATCAACATGATAAAACAAAAAACAACTTATTAATAGAATAACACCACAACAGTTCTTCATCATCAGAAACCCTGGTCCCTTCATCCTCATATGACAATAAGTCCACTTGTGTATGTGTCTTTTATGGGCGTTCGCGATATGTCAGCAGGAAAATGAAGGGACCTTCACTTTCTCCACATACTTGGTCGTAATACTGTTGATTAATGTTATGCACACACCATTTTGATGTGACCATAATAGGAAGATTGAATGGACAGTTGGGTGGGGGAGGCAATGAACAAATATTTGACTGAAAGAGTGAAGGGAATCCTCACACTGCTGGCCCGAAACAGCTGAGAGAGGGAGGCTGATCATGAGCAGAGGGTCCAGTGAGCAGACCGATCAGTTAAACACCATGCGCCAGTGAGCATCTGCTGGAGACCAGAACCTATGTTCCAAGAGACGGTGAAGTTGTCTGAAACTCCAATAATTTTGTCTCTCAACTGATCGGCTGTTGGGTTCATGTTTAAGACAAGCCCATAGCCTGTATCAATGACCATCTGCGCAGAGAGGTATATTGATATCAGTATGAGGCCAGTACTAAGCATTTCATACAAGTGTCATGATGATATGATGAACCTGAGTGGGGTCATAGCCGTCATAGAAGATGTTAAGGCTGCAGGTGGGGATGGCCTCTACCGATCCACAGTCTGGAGCACTGCCATACTTACGTATAAAGCCTTGTGTGTGAGAGGTGTTTGGTTAGACATAAGCCTTTGGAGACTGTGGGCTGTTGTGCTTGAGCCTTTCTACTAGCCAAATCAGCCAGGGGAGGGGAGATAGCTTGTAGCATACCGAGCTGATCCTCAGTGGGTGTGGGGATGGGATAATTGAGTACTCCTTGGTCAATTACAGGGCTGAGTGGGATCAGCGGCTTGTGTGACAGCGTCGCATAGACACCGCCATAGTCCTTGAGCTCTCTCAATATTGGGTTCAGAGGGTGAGCAGAAGTGCCCACAATGTTATCATTAACTCCATCGGTTAAGCCCAGTCCATATCCTATGAAGTTGCCAGACCCAAGAAAGCCTGCAGCCCAAGCACCAAAGTAAGGTCACTCTAATTCCCATCATCTCTTTAGAGTAATCAGCACTCTTGTTCCTTCTCATACCTGTGGTTCCAATGTCAGCAGTGAGATAGGTGTTTCCAGCCACAATAGAGTTCCACAGGATGAGTGTGTTGTTGTTCTGAGGCTCATCCACCTTAACGATTGGATCACCTGCCAGAAAAGGGAGACATGTTTGGTGGGCACAATGTCTATTGCGGTATCGTTACCCGTGCAAATGAGATTCTGTGGGAGGGGTATCCTACCTATATTCTTGGTGATGGTGCAGTGGACTAACATTGTATCGTTATCCTGAGATCCAGCTAAGATTACAGGGTCATCAGTCTTGGAATTAACGTTTTTGCTGAACGTTACGTTAATTATGGTGCCGTTTCCATTGCTATGCATGCCCGAGTACCGGTAGGCTTGGTTCCTGTAGAATGAGGACTGTTCTATAGTGATGAAGCCACTGGACTTGATTCCTCCACCATCCGCAGAAGCAATATTATCGTAGACTGATGACTTGGTGAGGACGAAGGTGCCTCCACTAACCTCAATCCCGCCTCCATCACCTGCAGAGGTAGTGCAGTTGTGCATATTGGAGGTAGTAATGGTGGTCAAGCCATCTTTGATCTCAATACAGCCGCCTCCGTTGGCGGCACTACATGATGAAATTTCTGCCCCATCTACAGTAAGAGTACCTCCTCCGACGCCCACACAGCCTCCATCTAGGTTGGTCGTACAGTTATACAGCACTGGGCTATCCGTCAGTGTCGCATCACCTCCCAACACGGAGATGCATGCCCCTTCAGCCACAGAGAAGCAGTCCTCAAGAGTAACTCCTTCTAACAGAAGACTACCTACACATGACAGGATTGGTTAACTTAAGGCACGAGATAATTACAACCCATTACTATGGGATGTTGGAGCAACACACCAGAGTGAGACTTGACGCATCCTCCGTCACCTGAGAGAGCGCTGCTCTTACTAACAGAGCCACCATCCATCTCTAACGTTCCACCGAAGACATAGATGCCTCCTCCGCTCCCTCCAGAAGTACAGTTTCGTATGTCGTTGTGATCTAAGTTAAGGTGGCCACCTGCAGTATAGATACATCCTCCCGAGGTGCTGGCGTAGCCATCCGATATTGTGGAAGTGCTGTCGACGGATATGTTGCCACTGAAGAGGTAGATGTCTCCTCCAACAACGCTGGAGCAGTACTTAAAGGTCGTGTCATCGCTAATGCTAACAGACCCTGCACCGGTCCACAGACAACCGCCCCCCACCGTGGAGGTGCTATGTTCTATACTGGAGTTATGGATGTTAAGGATTCCTCCAAAAATTGTGAAGGAGCCTCCCCTTAGTGCTTTGTTGTGTTTGAAAGTGCTGCTGATCACATCCACTTGCGGAGAACCCTGAGTTAACATGACAGCTCCACCTCCATCAGTGCCCTTGGCCTCACAGTTTTCAATAGTAATGTTGGTAAGAGTCACATGGCCTGATGACACGTGGATGGCGCCTCCGCGTGTTCCACATTCACAATTAGTAAACTTTGTGTTGGTGATATTGTAAGTCCCGCTTGCCGCAAAGTTGAGAGCACCGCCGCTGAAATTGTGGGCTTTGTTGCCCACTATCACACTATCTGTGATGGTGACAGTTGCTGAAAACAAGACGTGGAGGCCTCCAGTAAATCCAGAGGTATTATTCACCCAGTAGTTCCTCAATACATCGACTTGCCCATTGTTAACAAACACAGCTCCTCCCTGGCTGATATTATACATAGCGAAGCTATTCATTATGGTCACGTCTGTGATTGTTGTTTGACCGTTCATTGTCTGAATGGCCGCGCCGTTGTAGTCTGACATACACTGCATTTACACAACACACACAATCTCTTGAGTTGCTTTGTTGATTATCAATCTAATACATACATCTCAATGCCTTTCTTCTACTCTTAAGATGGGTGGGAAGATCTAATGATACCCCGTCAAATGTGGAATTGGTGATGGTGAGGATTCCGTTGGACTTGGCGATGCATCCTCCATAGTGGCCGAAGTTCCTGTAAAAATAACTATTTCTGATTGTCACATTACCTGCAAACATGGTGGGATGTGCCATACAGTGATGGAAGAGAATAGTGAGTAGGACAAAACAAAAAAGTCATTTGTAAGTATTACCTGTAGAGACACGAATGCCACCTCCAAAGCTGGATGCAGCAATGTTTTGTTCAAATGTGGCCCCATTTACATCCAAGGTGCCACTAAAAAGGTAAAGGGCAGCGCCCTGAGTACTTGGATAGGGCCCAAAGATCATGTTATTCTTGTACAAGCCATTTGTGACGTTCAGAGTGGCTGCTCCGTTGGTATAGATGCCTCCTCCATTGCCGACATAGGCAATGTTACCGTCAATAGTGCAGTTGATCAAGTTGAGCACAGTGTCGGTGGCCAGCCAGATTCCCCCTCCAGTGCCAGTTGCAAAATTACCTCGGAAAGTGGTATCGGTGAACGTGGTAGTCACGTTAGTAAATAGATAGAGGCCACCCCCTTGCTGGGTGGAGTTTCCATATCCGTTGTACTCCACCGTGGTGCCCGTCATAGTCAGAATGCCAAGATTGTTATAGATTGCTGTTGGTAGAAAACAAAAATCAGACAGTTGTTTCTGGGAAAGGGGTAAGGGGGACTATCTTGTACCTGCTCCTCTGGTATTGGTTCCCGGGACGGTGTTGAAGGCGAAGGTAGTGTCTCCAAGGTTTACAACGGCGTTGGTGTCCACCAAGAGAGCGCCAGCTCTACCAACACCCTTACAGCCTTCGATTAGGCCTCCATCCGTCTCCAGAGTTCCTTTCACATAGATGGCTACGGAGAGGAAGAGAGAGAACTTCAACATACGTCAATGAAGGTGGTTTTATGGAAAACAGGAAGACTTTAAGTAATGCCAATTACCTCCACCCCAGGACGTCTGAGTGGAACAGTTCTTGATATGAGTGTCCACGAGCTTGACGTACCCTGTATTCTGAATCCATATGGCTCCTCCCTGGTTAAAGGCAACATTACGCTCAAAAGTACATCCACTGATGAGCATAGTGCCGTTTCTGACATAGATAGCACCACCACTGGTGGCTGTATTATTGTTATAGGCGAAATAGGAGTTATAGATGTTGGCGTAAGCACCAGCATTGGACCCCTCGAAGTAGATGGCAGGGCCATCTGCTGTTGTTTGGTTCTCAGTGAAGGTGCAGTTTGCAAGCTCCATGTTGCTCTTGGTGTAGATTCCAGCACCTTGATTGATACCGGTGTTTCGCCTTATGATAGTGTTGTTTATCTTGAGCGTGCCCTGCCCGTTGTTGATAAATGCCCGCTTGTTATGTTGAACGATACAATCTGTAACCTGCAGAACGGGCTTGAATCCATTCACCAGGGTGAAGGCGACAGCGGCTTGATTTGTGTTGCTGGTGAGTATGAGGTTCTTTATAGTGGCACGAGTGTTGGACTGGGCTATGAACAGTGTGGGTAAGTTCTGCCCTGAAGCTGCTACCGTAACCATTGTACCAGCAGGGGAGGTAGAAATGGTCATGTTCCTGACAATATCGAGGATGCCAGAGGTCCCACTGGCAGTGAGAGTAATGGTAGTGCCAGCTGAAGCGGTATCTATTATTACGTCTCCGTTTGGACACACTTCAGTAACTGCCCACCTGTCAATATTGACGCTCCGATCAGTGTGGACGATGAGAAGGAAGAGGGTTAGAGGAGAAGGAACCTCAAGTTGTTGCCGGTCGTATCTCCAGAAGCCACCACAGTAGCTGTGGGTACACAAGCGCGCAAGACTCTGGCTTCCGCACCTTGAACCTGTGTGCAGAACCCCGCTCAAAAAGTGAGAAAAATTGGCACTAGGTAATATACAATGTAGTCACCATTTTTTTACCTCGTGGAGAAGCTTCTGCTCAAGCTCTTCTATGTTAGGTGGATAGAAGTCATCAACCTCATAATCGCGAGTTGCAGCCATAGCTCCAAGGTAGCCCTCGTCTTCGTAGGCGTTTCCCTCGGGCAGAGACACCGCAGTGGGGGAATCCAAGTTGTAGCCAACATATTCGATCTGTCCGACTTGCCCGTCCATTTCTAATCTTTCTTCTCTCTCACGTATCGCTGAGATATCTTCTGGAAGATAAGCACTTCTGGGCCAAGAGTGGCCCGAGGCAAGCGGAATGTTGCCAGTAAGCGCAGTTGCCAGGCCTCCAACTACAATGAGAGAGACGGGCGCTGCTTTCAGGGCCGCCAGCATCCCATCTAGCGCACTGCCACTGCTCTCCCCCATCTCTGCAGCAGATCTGAAAATCTTGCTTCTCTGTTTTCAGGAAGGTAATAAGTGGTGTGATGAGACTCTGAGTAAGGTCGGTTTTTTACCTTAGCTCGTGAGAAGCCCAAGAGCAAGAGACACGCCAAGTCAAACAGTGCTGGAGGCCTCTCCCATGGATAGATCTGTGAGCTGATCATCAAATGCAGCATTAGTATTATGACACCTAGAAATCTCGGTAAAGAGGAAAGAGGGAAGGGAAAGGAGGAGATGCACACTAGCGCAATACAGGCAGAGCGTGCTTGAATTCAAGAAGAGACATATGCATCATCTCACTATCCTTGCTCACTTCCAAGTCTTGGTGGTTCCATCTCTGGTGGGCGTGGTTAATTACGTCAATCAATTGATCTTGAAGTCCAAATGAAATACCAAGACAGAACTTACCATAGAAACAAGATGGGCTCCTCCCAGAAGAAAGAACAGAATAAATAAATATGAAATCCTTCTCAGGAGAAAGAATGTCCAGGAGTGAATCGTCGTTGAGCACCTCAAAGAAGTGGGGTACTCCATTTCCCTGTCTCTGTTGCTGACTGATGCCGTGGCCAGCATCAACTCTTCTGTTATCTCCTCCACAAGCAAGAGAGTATTCTTGAAATAGAAAGAAATGAGGAGGGATAGAACACAACTTTTGTGTTAAAGAAAACACAAATGCAGAGGCCAGGGGGAGTTCAATACTGGAAAACCAACCCACATGATGGATGGGATGATGAGGGGAGGGGAGCCGTACCAACGATCGCTGGGGGTACACACCCACACTCAGTTTCACAAAGCGGGTGTCCTTTTCCTGGCCAAACAACCAAACCACTAAAATTGAGGGGCCTTCTTCTTGCAAAGTCTCTCTTTCTGTGGGTGGTATGGCGGTGGTGGGGTACGTCCGGTTGGCAACGAACGGTGTGCTGAGTAGAGTGTGTCCGTGTGTGCAACTGTGTGGGCCATCTCCGCTGTCCAATCGCCAATCGACCTTTTATCTTCACACACACAACTTTTGTGTGTGCTTGGAGGGGGGGGGGATGGTCGCCTGGTGGTTGTGGCTTTGACAACGAATATTTTTATTAGCTAAGAAAAAAGAAAAAAGAAAAAATGAAAAATATAAATCAAAACACCTCCAAAGATATAAGCATATACTTATACTTATAATATAAAAATAGAAATGTCTCTATATTTACGTATATATGGTGGTGTGAACCAACAGCAGCAGCAAGCATCAATCTTCGCTGTTAAATCATGGCAGACAGATCTGTCAGAGAGAGGAGAGGAGAGGAGAGGAGAGAAGGGTTTCCCTCCCTGTGTGTTATTTGTTGTTGTTGTTGTTGTTGTTGTTGTTGAAGGCCTTTCTCCTTCTCTTTTCTTCTTCTTCTTGGCGGACCAGTCTGTTCATGAGAGGCACAAGCTCGGGGTCGTCCACGAGCTGTCTGAAGCAGTGCATGATCAAGCTGCTGAAGGCTGTCACAGTGGGCTTCATGTTGTTGTTGTTGTTACCATTGTTGTTGTTATTGTTACTATTGTTCTTTTGGTCTCCTCCCCCTCTGCGCGGAAAGATGCGGTACAAGAGTATGCCTGCATCGAAGAGCTCATGGAGCGCCTGTTCGTCTCCCTCAAATATCTCCTCCTTCAACGTGAAGTAGTCCACAGACTTGCTGGGCTACAAAGATCCCAAAAAGAAAAAGAAAAAGAAATAGCAAAGCAAAATGGTCAGTACAGTTCCTTCGAAGAACAAAAAATTGAGTCTCTCAACGAGAGGGCCTTAATTAATTAAGGCTCCCTAAACACTGAATGTTGCA
>CDFI01102849.1:3822-22791 GCA_000826405.1 Acanthamoeba divionensis | reverse complement strand
AGAAAGAAAGAAAGAAAAGGGGACAAGCACACGTACATGTGACCAAATGTTAACTAATGCATCAAGGGGGGAGTCTTTAAGATGCTCATCTAAAGTGTTGGATCCTAAGCAATCACATAGTGAAATTAAAGTATGGTGTCTGAGAAGTTTTGTTTTGTTTTTTTTTGGGGGGGGGGCACTTTGCATCGAACACAAAGGAAATTCCTTCACAAAATAAATCTATCTATCTATCTATCTTCTGTTTACCATTTTCTGTGCTGGCACCCACACTGCCTGGCCCAGAGAGGCATTCTTGCTGAAGCCTTTTCTGTCTTTCGGCTTCCTCTTTGCTTGGCCTTGTGGTGAACATGCAGATCCGATCGTAAGGCAAGCAGGGCGTGGTTACTGTATTGTACTATGTGGTGTGCGAAGTTGGGGAAGTTTCAGAAGAGGAGAAGCTTTTCAAGAGGCAAAAAGGGTGCAGCAGACTTCAAAAAAAGGGGTGGCGCCCGACAACAGCTCACAGGTGTGGCAGTCTCTTTTGAATAATAGAAATGCTGCCCCAAAGAAGAAATTGCAATGGGGGGGGGGAAACAACAATATTGTGGGCCGGTTTTGGATAGAATTCTTTTTCTTTTTTATTCTTTTGTTCTGCTCCTGAAATCTCATGCTCGAGCAAGGGTGGTGGTGGTGCTGCTCTACAGTTGGCCAAACCACCAGAGCCCATAATTATGGGAAAAAAACAATTGGGGGGGGGAGCCTTGGGAAATTTTGTGGGGTTGCCACAGAAAGAGATCCAACCAATTTAGTAATATGGAGAGTGGCCCAATCACACACATCTTTAAAATTCTTTCCTGTGTGCTGTCTTGAAAAGAGTGTGTCACGTGGTGTGGGAGCTCCCAAGCGGTACATTCAACGCGACCCACATGCCGGCCATGGCAACTGAACATCTAATGGGGATGGTGCGATGATATGAGGGACATTATGAGAAGGAGGTTAGGTGCTTCGTGTGCAACGGATTTCTTTTCAAAACCTTATTGGGGTTTTACACGTGTGGGCCGGCCAGTGTGCTTACTGACCGTGCATTGGCCAAAGTCAAAAAAAAGAAACAAAATTGCTGGGAACGCGAACTGGAAGTATCCAAGAGCTAAATTAATGCTTAACAGAGCAGTTAATCTGGAAATAGGAAGCGCAATCACAGCGAGGCCATTTGCACACAGAGGGGATGGGGGGGGGCCCTGCAATTGTCTGTTTAGGGAGAGGCTTGAGCTCGTGGAAAGGACCATTTGCGCTCTTTTCGGGATATTGCAGTAATTTGACTACGCCAATTGGTATATTTTATCGGCATAAGGAATGTCATCTACTTAATTTGTGTGAACCGTTTCCGATCATTGGCTGGTGAACCGCGTTGCCTGCCGTGCTTGATTGGTGCTTGCTATTTTGTGACGCGCAGTGATGCGTTATCTGTTTTCCATCTCAACACAACAACAAAGACACCCCCTCTTGCTGCAGCCCCCAAACCTCGCCCCTGCTCTGGCCTGTCTAGTTTTTCAACTCGTTGTTGTTGTCTTCTTCTTCTTCTTCTCGTGGTGGTTGTAGTAGTGCTGCTGGCCTGAACCTCAGACAGAGATAGTCAAGCGTTTTTTTTTTTTCTTGAAACACACACATAAACATTTTTCCCCCTTTTGGACAGAGAGCATTAGCTAGCAAGAAGCAAACAAACAAACGCACACACAAACAAAACACATATATTACACACCTGCTGCTGCTGCTGAAGCACAAACTATAGTGTTGTGTTTTATCTCGCTCCCACCACCACACTCAACCCTTTGCTTTGTGTGTGTTCAAGTCTTCCTCTTCCTCTTCTTAGAGAGCAGAAGGAACATTCACTTCCTCCACCGTTTTTTGCAGCCCTGCTTTATTCATTCAATATATCAAGAGCCACCTTAGTGTCTGACAAAGCAAGCAAGAGAGAAAAACAAGCCATCTCGAGCCTTCAGAAGGGGAGGATTCGACTTCGCCCATTATTATACCCCTCTGCTGCGAAGGCAGATCTTCTCAACCACCCACCAGTACTCAGTCACCCCAAATCGCAAAACGCCTCCAACAAAGTTGCCTTCCAAATTTTCAACGCCACACATAGTCCTGCTCGAGCAGTTCAGTGGACCTCACTCTCTCTCTGCTGCCAGCTCTCCCAGGATAGATGATGGCCACAACTTACAGCCACCCTGGCAACTATCCAGGCCAAGCGATTCACACTTTTAGCCCAAGCGCCATGCATAACCCAAACTTGTGTCTTGTTGATCCACACAGCCAATTCTTCACCCAAACGGCAAACAACAACAACAACAGTCTGAACTACACAGTATACTGCTCTCCATTCCAATCAATCAACAACAACAACGGCAACAATCCAAATGGCTTGCATTTCATGAGCAATTCGATGGCTTCACCCGACATGTGTGTGAATCAGTACCAAAACGTCAGCTTGAGTGCTAATTACGGCCAAATGACATCAGGCCACAAGATGAACATCATCAACATCAACAGAAATGCTTACTTTCCCAATTCCACCACATCTCAAGAGGCTTCTATTCAACAACACAACTTTGAACCGTGCTTCACAGGGCTATCAGCCAACACCTCCTCTTCCTGCTATGCCCAGTCGGCGGTCAGCTACACAACACCACTAACAGCAACGACGGGCTCACAAACAATAACACCACTCCCCCCTCCTCTGCCTTTGCCTTCCTTTTCCGGTGACACACGGCAAGCACGGCGGCATAATGCCGAAGGTAACTAGCACACTTCCAAAGAGTTGGGGGGGGGTTCAAAAATGATAGATGTGACTCTCACATGTGAGGGTTGGTGTGTTTGAGAACTCTAATTTTCTTAGTGGTGTCACAACACGCAGAACCTTCACCAATTTCTTCTGGAGAAGACTTGAAGCAGGCGAGCCCCATCAGAAGATCTAAACGTCTGCATAGCCAAATACCAACAAAAATACACAACACCAGAAGCCGAGCAAGAGAAAAGGTACTTACAAGGGAAAACGAAAGTTATCCTTAACTAAACAGTGCAAATCAGTATGAGGCTCATCATAGCTATGCATACGTTTTCATCTTACATCTAGATTTTCAATACCTCCTTGGATCAGGAGGACGAGCAATTGGCCTCTCCTCAATATCCAATCAAGATCAAGAAAGAGAAAGCTGACGACGACGATGACGATGATGACGACTATGACGACGACTTTAAGAATAGCGACCAATCTGAAATTGAAGAGACCCCACGAGAAGGAGTAAGAAAGCTTCCACTTCCTCCCCCAATTAATGTACATTATCACAATATCAACCTAAAAAGGATTTTTTCACCTGAACATTAGTCTGATGACGAGCTGAACTCAATTTGGCCAAGAAAGAAGAAAGTGAAAGTCGAAAAAGTGGAATGCTTCGACGAAAGTGAGGAATTTAATCTTGAACTGCACATGAGTCCCGAAAGTGATGGATACAGGTGGCGAAAATACGGACGAAAAACAGTTAAAGGTGTGTTTGCGCTGACCCTCGCACCCAGAAAGCCGTTTGGCTTTACATGTTGAACTTACATTTTAATATTCCTAATCAGGGAGCCCCTACCCCCGTAGTTATTACAAATGCACACATCCTTATTGCACTGTAAAAAAGCAAGTTGAAGCTGTGGTCAAAGGAGGAAAAATAATCTCCACTAACTCGATTTATAAAGGTGAGAATACACAGTGAATTAATCCACTGTTCTGTTGTCACCTAATGTATTCTAACACAATGACATTTGAACTTATCCAGGAGAACACAACCATGAGCGCCCTTGCGTTACTCAGGTTTTTGCAAACGACCAGACAGCCTTCCGAAACAGTGTAATTGCTGCTTTTCATTCGGTACGCAGCATTCGCTTTCCCTAACCTATTTGCCACATATTTCAATGCGTTCAACTAAGCCGCTTGTTTAATCAACAGCATAAAATCGCCCAGCCTACCAACACTCCACGGCTTGTCGTTACGACTAATGTTGATGTTGACTTTTTGGTGAGTGTAATCTTACTTGCAAAATCATAAACATTTTTGTTTTATAAGCTCACTCTTTATTTTTATGATATGTCTATGACACGTGAAATTACTATTTCTAGGATGATGGTTTTAGATGGCGAAAATATGGCCAAAAATATGTTAAGGGCAGTGGGTACCCCAGATCATACTACAAGTGCACAGAAAAATCTTGCCCCGTTAAGAAACAAGTCGATCAATTAGGTTAGTCCCATATCCCCACTTCCCACACCACATCATCGAATGCTTATTCTTAATATTGCACTGGACTCTGTTTCAATCCTAGGATCGTCTGTTGCTAATGGCCTCGTCGTAACTTACGAGGGTAAACACACTCATGAACATTTCCTGGGGAAAAATATTTCAAGAAAAAGAAGAAAGAGGACCAGTGTGCTGGTTAAACTCGAGCGTGCAAAAAAAGGTCAGAGAAATCTTCTTCTCTTGTGAAAGCTAAGCCAAGCATAAACTGATTTCAGAAATTATTCGTAATTATTATTCAATGTGCAGAATGCCATAGTGAAAACGAAAGTGATGACTCTGAAGAGGCAGACGGTGTGTCTACTCCTGTGACCATAGCTGAAAAGCCAAGAACAGCATCAACTCCTTGCGTTTTGAAGTCTTCTCATCATGGCGATGTTTCTAGCCCAGTAAACAACTTGCGCATTATCAAACAAGAAGAAAGGACTGAAGAAGAAACACGCAAAACGAAAGAATTCATTTGGCAACAAAATTTTGGAAAGGAAACGGATGGGTGCTTCTCTTCATCTCCTCTTTCGTCTCCCGGTGTGGATTCTTCTAGCCTTTATTGCGGCAACTCTTCTTCCCCCTCACTACACTCGAACTCTCCTTCTCCTCTCCTCTTTCATGATCCTCGTCCCACTTCTTGCGCGATCCCGTTGGATATGCCAAGGAACCTAACGTTTCCTTTGAGCCTGACGCCCAACGGCCTCAACAACAATCAAGACATGAATGTGAGCGAGCCCATGAGTTGTGAGAGCTTCTCCCAAGCCTCTTTGGAAAAGGGTAGCAGAAATGCTTTTTGCAAGTCAATTGATCCCTTCTCTTGCCATAGTATTGTTGGTATGACACCTTCTGGTGGCTTGTTGATGACAAATCTTGAAGACAAGACCTCAACTGTTGAAGCAAGCATGTACGAGTTCCGACATGATTACAGCCAGAGTGATTATGAGGATTTAGATGACACAGACACAGAA
This sequence comes from Acanthamoeba divionensis, assembly GCA_000826405.1. Lineage (NCBI taxonomy): Eukaryota > Discosea > Longamoebia > Acanthamoebidae > Acanthamoeba > Acanthamoeba divionensis. Next base: position 17,520 of record CDFI01102849.1, on the reverse strand, counting down.
AGCACCTTTTGGCATCGTATTGCGAGCAGCAGCAGCAACAGCAACACCAATTTAAATTTGACCTCTCGGCCGTTGATCAACTATGCACTGGACCAGCAGCTCCTCAGCTTTGATATGCTCCCTTCAAGCGGGAGAGAATCTGACGAATTTCATCCCGTCCCTTTCTTTGGCGAATCTTCTGCTTGAGTGCTGCGCTGCAAACCCTTCATTGCTCATAATTATTGCATGCCAAGATTAAAACTCTTTGGTGGTTCTCTTAGGGTGGTGGGTGTTTTGTTAACGTTACAGGCAAAGAACAAGAAGGGAAGGCAAACCTCCAACAAAGGTGATGTAGAAGTATTCCGCGGACGTTAGCACAAAACTCAAAAAATAATAGTTCAAACAGCGACAGGTACAGTCAAAATAGACTGTGTAGACAATTCCTGAGTGAGTTCTGTCTTCACAAATGTTATGGGGAATAAATAGTACACAAAGTGGGGGGGGTGTGGGTTTCCTTTATCAAGCAGCCCAATTAACACGCACAATTGTCTGGAGACTCGCGGAATGGGGGGGGGGAAGACCTGAGCGGCGGTTTGTTTAATTAATGGAAAGGGCAACCGACCTTTCTATCCTCCGTCCGTCCGTCGTCGAGAGGGGCGCCATGTGTGTTTTTCATTTACGGGCCACACTGAAATAAGAAAAGAAAAAAGAAAAGGAAAGAAAATCACAACGGGCTGCTGCTCATCCAACACAACCATTGTAGCCTCATCTCCCCCAAAGCGGCCTAGCATATGGACACTCCGGCGCCTCTGCCTTCTATGAGCACAACCACCACACATGGAAAGCCATATCAGCAATATCAACTCTTTGTGAGCAAGCAAAATTCGCTCTCTGAAGAGAAATATACGCGCAACAGCAAGCCTCACATGGTTCATGTGGTCGTCAAAAACAGCCCCTTTGTCGTTTCTCTCAATGCAGCCCCATCTTCTTCGAGGGGCCCTTCTTATCCATCACCATTTGCATCCTCCTCATTTGATTTTTTATCGAAATACTGCTCCAATGGGGAGTTGGACTTGGGCAAATTAACATTTGATTGTAAGCTGCTCTATGACACTGATAATGGGGTTGAAAAAGAAGTGGACTACGTGGAAAACAAGCCCTTCATGTTCAAAGGTACTGCACAGATCTTTTGACCCCTCCCGCGGGTGCAGTCTCTCTGCTGCAGGCTGCATTAGAGAACCTTAAGTTCTGAGAGACGCAAATGCGTCATGTTGCAGTCAATGTGGTAAACGGGGGGCGACAGGTAGACATAGAAGTGAGACTCAAAGTGCTGAGCAGCCAACACGAAGACATGTTCTTTGTTGTCAAATTTTCCGCTCTCGACCCTCTGACAAAAAGAGAAATCTCACCACTGCTGCAAACCTTCTCTCACCCCATTAAAGTCATCTCAGTAAGCTACTGATTTCCTATTCTGCACCTTCTGTGGGACATCCAAATTTTAGACCGTTTATTAACAAATTTTGTTTTTCGCTGGCTTCAAGAAACCAGAACAGCTGAAAAAGCGCAAACCATCAAAGAAAAGAACGTTTAACGACATGCTGATAGAAGCACTCACCAGAATAGAGCAGAACCAGGTACTTAAAAAATATTTATTATGAGAATAGCGCCACACATTTTTAGTGCAATTGACCAGCACTAGTGTTACCTTGTATCTGAAACAATTGTTTTCCTTTTCAGCAATCACAGCAAAAACTGTTGAACCTGTTGGCAGAAGGGACAGGCATCGCTGAAGAAATAGATGCTGATGGAGATGATGAGTGAGTGGCTCTCATTTGATAATAATTTATTCTCGACGTTCTTTTATTTCCCCTATGCATTACTTAACTCTTGGATTGACATAACAGTGAAGAGGACGAAGCAGAAGATGGGTACCACATTCCCTCGCATTTAATCTCTTTTTTTCACAGGCCTTTCATCTTAAAGCAAAACAATATTTCCAACTTAGGGATTCCGGGCATCACTCAGGCTTTGTTGACCTTCATGTAATTTAAATCCTCAGTGAATTACACTCTTCTATGTGACCCTCTATGCAGCAGCTACTAGATTTAACTCAGCTGTGCCTATGTGCTGGTAATAGGAATTCCTACGAGCACAGCAGTTTAACTCTGGGCAACATCACGACGAAACAACAACGACGACCACTACCACAACTACCACATCATCTGAACCAATGCAAACCACTCATGGTGAATTATTGCCTGAAATGCATCTGATCACGAAATGTTCATGGAGTACCACTAACACACCTGCCTTATACTCTTCCTCATTGCCATTTCAGAGCCCTTGGATTTTGAGGCCGCCCTTGAGAATTTATTACACAAATATAACTTGTTGTCTGAAAGCGAACGGTCTAACAAAATTCAAAAAGTGATTTCCAACACTGGCCTCTTAATCACACGGTATGAAGTAGAAGCAGAGAAAAGAAAGAAAGAAAGAAAGAAAGAAAGAAAGAAAGAAAGAAAGGACTCACCCTTCATTTATTTATGCAGGGAGAACTTAACGGAATTATATGATTTATTTGTATCCGAAGGACTGCAGCAATCGATCGGCACAGAGGTGGAAGGTAGGAGTTAGCCTTTCTTTCTTCCTTTCTTTCTTTCTTTCTTGGGTTATGTTTTTGAGCCCCTCTCCCTCCAACGTGTGAGGCTGAAGGGCACAGTTCACTTATATTCTTTTTCTTTTTTCCCCTTTCTCTTTCTGTTACACAAAGGCGAGCACGGGCATGCCCCTGCAATGGGTGGCGACTGCCAGTGCCCAACATGTCCACACAAGGCAGAGCTTGAACGCATCGAACTCTTTTACAAAGACGTTTTTCACCTGTAAAAACACTTTTATTGTTATACACTTTGTTGATTTGGAAACTGAACTGAACTTAACTTTTCCCCCCATTTCATTATTATTATTATTTTCATTTGTTGTTGTCACATTGTTAATAGCTGATCCCTCAAATACAATAAATAGGCCTATTGGTTGGTCACCACGGTGCCAGTCAGGCCTTGCCGCCAAAGATGCACACATACGCACATCATATCATCATGCTGTGAATAGTTGGATCTCCTTTCTCTCTTTTTCTCACACACAAAGCTAGGGGTCAACCCAGCAAAGCACTTTATTATTATTATTATTATTATTTTTGGGAAGGGGAACAATTTTGGGACACCTCTTAAGAAAAGAAGCGATCGTTCCTTAGGAAACCAATCTGTGGTAGTGGTGGTGGTGGTGGTGGATAAAGAGAGAAGGAGCGCTTTCTCGAAGCTTTCTCGCCATTGTTGTTCTGTTGCTGCTGTGCTGCCAACCCAGGGACATATAAAACAGGGTCTTGGCAAAGACAAGCTGCAACAAAGAGAGATTGAGCTGATTTCTTTCTGAAGCCTCAGGGTACTTAGTTTGTAACTCTTTGTGGATATATAGGTGAACCACCCTTCGCGTATGTACCATGAGCAACATCACCAATGACCCAAAGAGCTATTCGTATATTGAGGGGAAGCCAAGGGACAGAGGAAAGAGGGTCGTAGAAAGAGACTCCACAGGTAAGTATCTGCCCCCCCCCCAATATGTGTGTCCTGTTTAGTGACATATATGCAATCTCTGAATCCTCTACAGAGGAGAGGCGTGCCAGAAGAAGATCTGCTGCAGTGACAAGAGAATCAAGTGGCGAATTGAAAGAGAGCGAAGGAAGGGAACGGGAGAGAGACCGAGAAAGAGAAAGAGAAAGAGAAAGAGAAAGAGAAAGGGACAGAGAAAGAGAAAGAGGCAAGGAGAGAGGAAAAGAGAAGGATGATAAAGACCGAGAAAGAGAGAAGGAACGGGGTAGGGAAAGAAGCAGAACAAAAGATAAGATAGAAGAGCAGAAGCCAAAGCATAGGGAACCAGAGCAGAAAGAGAAAGCGAAAGACAAAGAGGAGCCATGTAAAGTTGAGCAGGAAAAGGAATGGGATGAAAAGAAGGAAAAGAAAAAAGAACCAGAGAAAGAGAAGGAGAGGGGAAAAGGGGAATTATGTAAAGAAGAGAAGCAACAGGGAAAGGAAGAGATGGAAGAAAAGAAAAAAGAGCGAGAGGAAAGAGAGCGAGGCAAAGAAAGGGAGAGAGAGAGGCAGCTGCGGGCCTCCAAGAAAGTATCTCCATTTTGGGGACGTCTGGTATCGCTGACAGCTGCTTTACCCAACATCGACCTACGTGAAAAGGCACTCGCTTAACTTGCCCTCCCCTATGCACGAAGAACACTCTCTGACACTTTCTGCACACAGGAGGAATTCTTAGGCAGGGGGATAGATTGCCATCATGGCTCAAGATACAGTGGTACTAAGATCCATACGAAAAGGTTTCTACTGCTTCTGAGATTCACATATTTTTATTTATATAGATGCGAAGATAAGCAAAAGGCATTGCAGAATATACTTACAAGAGAAGGACAACCGCCTCATTCCACATATCCAAGATTTCAGGTGCGATGCTATTATCTTCTTCTGTCCTTCAGCTTCCTCTTTTGGTTTGCTTGCAATGTTATTGTGTCTGTGTCTGCGAGTCTGTGTGTGTGTGTGTCTGTGTGTATGGGCTCTCATTAATCGTCTGCCATACAAAAGCTCGAATGGTACCTACTTGAACAGCATCTTAGTAGGCCGCCGTAAAAGCAAGGTACACGCCCTCTGCCCTTCTTTCCAGACCCAACAAGTCCTCACATTGTTTTGCATTACAACACTCTCCATGCTTCGTTCTAGCTTCTCAATAACAACGATCAGATCACATTCCTCAATCCGACTCCTGACCTGTATCGTCAAGCTGATGCTGAAAGTATACATACATAATTCTCTTCACCAACATATTTAAGCTATCATATTAAATACTAAATCACGTTTATCTCAATTGAAAATACTAGTTACTATTGCATATATGTTTGTAAATTTATTACACATCTGGGACCCCACATGTCCTATGCCTCTTGCTGCGTCCAGCAGTACTACATCCCCGCCGCCTGCTGCCAAAAAGAGCTTCAGGTAACATATTAACTCTTGTGAAGTGCCATTTGGCTCAGTAACACAATTTCTTGTTCTTCGCTCAGTGAGGGCAAAACACCTGCTACGGTTCAATCGTCTGTTTCTGTTAAGAGTGCTGCTTTTGCATTGGCTGCCGCCGCCGCAACTGCGGCCATAACTAATGCGACTGCGCCGGCAGGCATCAAATCAGACAGTAAAACAAACAAGCCGCGCAGCTGGCCTAATCAGATTGACCCCAAAAAACTAGGCGGTATTCTTTCAGTGCCCCGTCAAAAGTTTATTGTTTGTGCCTTGCAGCAAAAACAGATGAATTAGTTGAACTATTACTGCTAGTTGACAATGTGCTCTCGTCCATTCATGCATGTGTTGTGCAGGAGTGGCACTTTTCCCATTGATGTCCCCTACTGGCAACAAGGATGCCCTCGAAAGAATGGTCGAAAAAGATGAAGAGCAAAGCGCAACGCCTCGCATACAATCAGAACTTGCCCTCCATGAGGAGTCTGCTAATGATGACGAAGAAGGGGAAGAAGGGGAAGGAGCAAAAGAAAGTGACAAAGGTATGCGTAAATTATAAATCATCCAGATAATACTCATTTTATACAAAATGGCGTACTGTGTGTTTAGAGGAAATTGTTGAAGAGGAGATCAAGGCGGAAGAGTTCTTAGAGGCCCTGAGGCTAGACTGTAAGGCGGATGATTTGAGCAACCTTCACCTGGCTCTTACTCAGTACAGCGATGTACGAAACCTTGTGAGCTGTTAGTTCTATGTGCGGAGTGTCTTAACTATGCGTGCTTTAGGAATGGGTTGTGGAATTTATAAAGCTAGACGGTTTAGAGGTTCTCGCTGATGTCTTGTCACTCTCTGACCGAAAGAGCAGGTTTTTAGATTTATTTTTAGCGAAATATATATAGGCTCTGTTTTTTTTTGTCCATTTAGGCCTTAGTAATATTGTTCACATGTTATAACATCCATCATAAATTAAATAGGAAAACAGACGAGGATATACAAAAAGAGCTTGAATGCCTGACATGTATCGAGATACTGATGAATTCCCAGGTTTATATATACCCACCCCTGTCTTTTCAATCTTTACCTACATTTAGTACATCGATCCTATTAGGTTGGCTTCAGTTGGATTATGGAAAGGCAATCGGCACTCAACCGCTTGGCTCTTTTATTGGACTCGTCTAATGAAAAACTTAGGTCTGTTAAACCTGAGTCCGTGATCCTGTTGAGGCTTGCAGCTTTTAGTCTTGATCAGCAAGCAATTTTATTATAAATTTCACGTTCATCTTCTAAATATTAATTTAATCTGAAGGTGGCGCATCCCTAGCCTACTTGCTGCTGTGTGTTGCCATTCAGAAGGAGGGCATAGGTATAATATGTCCCTTCCTTTTTTGTTCAGTCCAACTCAATAGTTTGACAATTTGTGGGTCTGCAGTAAAACGATGGATGCCATGGCAGCATTCAAAGAGATCAAGGGCGAGAGAATGCGCTTCCAAAAGCTTGTTCGATCTCTCACTCTGGACCCATCCCCTGCTTACAAGGTACCTAGTGATGAGGAGGACTTCCTTTCGCTGTACAATATATTAATTTATTGACAACAGTCAAGCTGCATGCGACTCATCAACGCCATAGTGAGCTGCCCCAAATCAGTTGGCATTCGGGCTCAGATCCGAGATGAATTCATAAAGCTGGGCATCCTGGATGCAATCGATGCAAGCCTCCCCTCCTTTTTATTGCTTTTTCCCTTTTTATCAGTGTTCATTTGCTGAGAGGCTTCGTTTGATTATGATACAGTCTCTGGCTTTGTTGAATGAAAAAGAACTCAATAACCAAATTGAAACTTTCACTGGCGAAATGGCTAAAGACAAAGCGGAGGCCTCTCTCAAAGAGCTAGACCTCTCGTAACCATATTATTTTTCTCTACAATGATCAACTCACTCTTGCAGGAAATTAGCCATTTAATCTTGTTTTTACAAAATATGTAGGGATCCTGTAGAAGTGGCCAAGGGCATTAAAGCTGCAGTTGTCGGCACACCATCTGCACCAAGATACGTTTCTGTTATGCAACATTTCTTGCTCCTCTCGCCGGACCATGTGGAATCAGCGTAAGTCACTATTTGTGCACAAAACAGCCTTTTGCCCTACCACCAGAATATATCATTCATCCCTTGTTTCTCGATAAAGTGAAATTGCTTGGGAAGCAATAGATGGATTTGTTCACAGTTTGGTTACCAAAGTAAGGGAGGGTGCTAACATGGGTAATCTCTCATCAACTAACCTTCACCTTAACGGTTGTATACTAACAGCTTTCTTGTGGTACAGATGAAATAAGTGAAGATGGAGAGAGGTTTAACTTCGAACAGTTTAAAGCTGAGGTGCAAAAACTTCAGTCTAGCGAAAGTTCTCGGACAAGGTAAAAATGCACATTTGTTCCAACAGCGTGTTTGCTTTTTAATGAATAGCTTTGATTTAGGCAAAGAGAGAGGGAAGAAAAGGAGATGCTTAAGGAAAAATATGAAAAAGAAATTGCAGCACTTATGGCAAGACAGGAAGAGGTAAACCAATTGTCTTAACCTGTGAGGATACTTGACTCTTATTGAAGAATAACAAAGAATTCCTTACAGGAATCAAAGCGCTTGAACGAAGAAATTGCTCTTCTTAAAGCAAGATCACTACACAGAATTGTAACCTCGCCCTTGAACCAATTCGTGTGTATTTTCCATTGTTGATCCTTGGCCCTTGTGCCTTAACGCAGGAGAAACTTGACATGGGCTTGATTGAAGAAATTGAAATAGAAAAACTTACAGTAGAAATTATTGGTATCTTGTGCATCCCCCTCTTTCTTGGTACTGCCTCTGTAAAGTAACACAATCACCTGAAACAGAGGAGGATATGACTTGTTCGTCACAACAAAATGAGCAAAAGCAAACCATCGAAAAGAAACATATAGCTGAAGAAGTGGTTGAACCTCCTGCTGCAAAAATTATTGTGGAGGATATCATTGAGGAATCATCTACTATACCACTTACTGATACCCTAGCAGGTATTGTGCAACATCATGATATATATATATAAGCCAAGAAACTCAAGATCTTATACGCAGAGCCAGGACCTTCTCCCCCACCTCCACCTCCACAAATGCAGATGGCTGTGGTCATGAGCGCACCTCCTCCTCCCCCACCTTCACCGATGCTGATGGCTGTAGGCATGAGCGCACCTCCTCCTCCCCCACCTCCACCGATGCAGATGGCTTTGTCCATGAGTGCACCTCCGCCACCTCCGCCACCTCCTACAATGGTACGTAAATTTCCCTTGTTGGGGCTCCTTTTAAACACCATGATTATAATCAGTAAATTTAATAGCGAGGAGCTGGGCCGCCGCCTCCGCCGCCTCCACCGATGGTAATGCTAGTCACTAAAAACAGTGTAATGACTTCAAATCACCACTCAAACACACACACACACACACACACACACACACACACGCAGACTGGTGGTCCCCCTCCCCCTCCCCCTCCTGGTGGGCATCCGGCTCAGAGGCAAGATGAAGGCGATTTTATCTCTTACAAAGGATCCATTCCCACTCAACCGATGAAGAAACTGTATTGGAATAAAGTGCCTAACATGAACAGGCAGCAAACTATTTGGAAGAAAATCAAGCCCTTCTCTTTAGAGTTGGACTATAAAGAGCTCGAGGAACTATTTCTAAGTAAAAAACAGGAAAAGACAATAAAGGGAGGAGCGAGTACGGGAACAGAGGCCACAGATAATGCAAGTACAGCCAACGTTGAAGCCAAGAAAGCAAAGCTTTCCTTTGTTGATGCAAAACGTGCAAATAATATCGGTGATTCTGCTCTCTCTGCTCTCTCTCTCTCTCTCTCTCTCTCTCTCTGCTCTCTGCTCTCTTGCTGACCTCTTAATACCAATAGCTGTAATGATGGCTGGATTCCGTCTTCCTCTCCAGGTATGGCAGTTTGTGTCCTTACACTGATCAATCAAGTTGGGTGATTTTGACTCGTTTTTCAGGGAGTCAAAGAAGCGATCTTGGCGATGGATGAAAGAGTATTGACAGTACATAGAGTAAACCAATTGTTGAAATATGCCCCTACTCCAGAAGAGGTACGTGTTTTACCCCTATCTTCGCTGGCTCGCTCGCTCTCTCTCTCACACACACACACATTACACACACTGCACGCACTACACACACCACACTACATAAAAATCAAAATAGGAAGAGAGTTTGAGAAATTTCCAAGGCAATGTGGGAGAGCTAGGGATGGTGGAGCAGTGGTTTTTGGTCATTGTCACACTCAAAGAACCTAATTTCACTGCGCGCTTGGAAACTTTTTTATTCAGACTCAATTTTGAATCTCAGCTTGAAGAGTTGAGACAGGTGACCTCACCACTCATGCCCTAAGCTTTATTATACTCTTTTGTTTTTAAACTAAGTGTATTCGTGGATATGGTTGTCCTGCATAACAGGGTATGCACAAGATAACAGCTGCCTGCAGAAGTCTTTGTGAAAGTAGCAGCTTAATTTTAGTTCTTCAGGTATTGTTATCTCATTGTGCTTATGCTGCTAAAAACAGCAATGACACGCATCTCAACAATACACAAAAGGCTATATTGGATATTGGTAACTTCATGAATTATGGTTCTTTCACCACCCCGGCTATTGGCTTCAGACTGTCCTTCCTCTCAAAGGTGCTTAGTATTCTCTTCCACTTGTTGCCACTATTTACTTTGCTCTCTTCTCACACTTCTCTCTGAATACAGTTATCAGACACCAAGAGTGCAGATAACAAGACTACGTTCATGCACTATTTGATCAATTATTTTGAGAAAAAATCTCCCCAAGTGTTTAATATCTACAAAGAACTCAGCCTGGTTGAAGCAGCTGCAAAAGGTGCTTATGCCTCCGTTCATTATATATATATTTCTATATTATGGAATGTTGAGAAAGAAGCTTGCTAACACACATGAAAACTTCGCTGTTTAGTTTCTACTAGTAGTCTGGCCACAGAATTGACCAATATGAAGAACTCCATGCAGCAGGTGCTACAGCAGGTCGAAACTACTCATGACCCTGCACCCGGAGATAAATACTACTCCGTAATGTCTGTATCCTACCTCTAACTTCGCCTTGTCCCTGGTCCTTTTTATCATTGTCATTATTATTGTTATTATTGTTATTATTATTAAGGAGGTCTCCTTAACTCAAATTAGCAATTTCTAAGGAGTGGCCAGCATCAGCTCACAGTTTTGTGTGAAGAAACAGAAGAAGCCCAGAATCTGTTCAAAGAGACACTCGAGTTGTTTGGAGAGGATCCCAAGATCACCACCAGCGAAGACTTCTTTTCTCAAATTTCGGATTTTCTTTTGGCCATGGAGAAGGCACAGAAGGAGACCCAGACACAGAGAAAATCTGCAGACCGCAAGAAAGAGATTGAAGAAAAGAAGCAAGAAAGGGCTGAGGCCAAACGCACTCAAACCAATATTCAGGTTGCTTTGCCTCGAGTCTGCTTCTTCCTCTGCGAACTTTCTCTAACGGCCAACCAATTGTGCGAACAACAAAAACAGGCAAAGCTAAAGCGCCGTGCAGTGGTAAGGAGAAAGCCCCGTGGGCCGCAAGGGGATGGCGTGCTCAACAACCTCTACGGCACCCTCAAGCGTGGACAATTCAGAGGCATCCGCAGACAAGACGCAGACGAGTGATCGCCTGGTGTTACCACGACCGATCGATACGCCTGGCGTCTTCCTTTTCCTGTTGTCCCTTGTGTGTGTTCTTTCTTTTGTTGTGTTTAAAGGCCCAAAGGGCGGCACTTTATTAACGAATTAATTATAATAATAATAATAATGTAATAGTAGAACCAACGGACAGGGACTGGTAAAAACGATGACGTAGCGGAGCGGGCGACTGCGAAGAATAGGAAACAACACCCCTCTTATCTCTCTCTCTCTCTCTCTCTCTTCGCGCACAAACGGGTCAGGCCTCCATTAGCCTCTCGGGTATCCCATGCCGGGCATGGGCATTCCGGGCATTGGCATGGCGCCTGGAGGCATCTGCTGATAACCTCCCATAGGGCCGGGAGGCATCTGCTGATAGCTGCCGTAACCTCCATAGCCGCCGCCGGAAGGAGGCATGCCACCTCCCGAGTATTGAGGACCCCATGGCAAGGGTGTCGTATAGTCCCTATATATATGTGTGTAGTAGTAGCAGTAGTAGTAGAGTGATAAAATATTTTTAGTTGTGTTGTCATCACCGCCATTGTTGTTAATGAAAAGTGTTTGAATTTGGTAAAGATGATTAGAGGTGTGGTGTAGTACAGTACCTGGCCGTGGCAGAGTTCTGCTTGACTGTCAAATTTTGCAGATGAGAGTACTGAATGTAAAGTGTAATGGAAAGGATGGGATCTGTGCCAACGTAGACGGTTTTCCCATTCAGATACTGCGATGCGGTGGTTGCTGAGATGGGGCTAGAATACTGTACTAAAGCTTGCAAGCCTGTCCAAATAATAATAATAGTTGAAGTAGAGGGTTGTTAATATCGTGATGATGTGATGAAATCAAAGTGAGCGTCGTGCAAATAGTGCGGAAAAAATAAGCGTTCATACACTTGCCTGCGGTCTTGTTGATGACGACGATCTTTTCGATGAATCCGTAGGAGGAGAAGATCTGCCAAATGATATCAGCAGTGATGGCGATGACTGGCTCCTGATCGGTTTGTAGAGTTACGAGCAGGATCCTGTTCACACTTGAATTTGTGGCTGTTAGAGCCTGGTGACGAGAGAAACGCATGTAGATCTTCCGGCCCCTACCAAATACCAAGCCCAACACACAGGTGTGAGGAATAATAATATAACAAGAGAGAGAGAGAGAGAGAGCGCGCCCGCAGAGAGTAATAAAAGGGGGCAAATAGAGAAATGGTTCAATAACAAAAAAAAAGAAGAAGAATGGCCATGTGCTGCGCTACTGACCTGACTTGTGGCTGTGTGTTAATGTAAAAGTTGCTCATCAAAATCGAAGCAGATAGATCTCTGAATTCCAACAAGCATTGATTCTTAGTTGTCATCATGACAATCTTTAGGAAGAGTAGGTAAATATAGACTCTCTTACTACTGAGAAATATCGATTGTAATGAAGCACATACCTTCTCTACTGCGCCAAACGGCGTGGCCAGTTCCATAATGTCCTCCTGTAAGTTAAAAAAATGAGTACTTTCTTCTTTCTTTTGAAATATCATAACTTTCTGTATAACTGACTCCTCAAAAATAGAGGTTATGTGGCGTGGTGTGGATCGAGAACTACATTGCAATAAACTCACAAAAGAAATTTACCTGCGTAATCTCTGAAGTGACGTTTCTAAAGTGTATAACCTTTGATGGGGGATCTGGAGAGAGACTTTCAGGGAGGGGGACTTGAGGCGCTTGCGAATGGACGGATTGGGGGTAGGAGGGAAGGGAGGAGGCAGGGGCGGGTACTTGGTCGGCTCCATGTCCATACGCACTATAATCCCCCGCCGCCTGTGTATAGGCTTCAACACCTACCGTGTTGTAAACACCATAGGCACTTTCACCTTGATTGTGGATCTCTTCTGTTAAGGCCGCGATAATAAATTAATACGGCGTTTCATGAAATTCTTGGTGGACATTGAAGAAAAAAAACGGGGTACCTTCTTCTGTGAAGCCCTTGTGGCGCTTGCTGCCGCCGCTGCTGCTGGAACTCTCTTGAGGACTCTCTTTGGAGCTTTCTGTGTCTGAATATGACCGCTTGTTGCTCAAATTGTCCTGACTACTTTGCTTGGAGTTTTCTGTGTCTGAATGAGACCGCTTGCTGCCAGTGGCTCTCCGCTCAGCGTCACAATTATTTCTATGTGCTCTTAAATTATCAAGTCTTACAGTAGTGTACGATTCCGGGCAGTCGGAGCAGTGGTAATGGCCTTGTTCGGCGGTCTGGTCTTGCCTGCGCCTCTGCTCCTCCGCGCAGCTCTGTTCTCCCTCATCGCACAAGCATCTTGAGACGTCCATTGAGGAGGGGGGAAATACTGACTTAGATACGAGACGGGTTTTTTGGCAACCAAAAAAATTGGTTTAATTATTTAATTGAGGCGCTTTGCAGCCCACAGTCTGTGGCTAGTTTTGGGGGGGTGTTCTGACACAAGAAGCCTTGCCGGGGGGGGGGTAACATGGTGGCGTTATCATTTTGTTTGGCCAATAGAATCGATTCTATCAAAATTTCATTCCAGTTATGTCTACAAGAATTATGAATGAATCTACTTGACCTCCCCCCTTTGTGAAGATGCAGCCATCCTCTATTGCCCCAATCTATCTCGATTATAATGCCACCACTCCAATTGCCAAAGAGGTCGCAGATACCATGCGGCCTTTCTTAGATGTGCTGTTTGGGAATCCCTCCAGTGCTCACCCATATGGCTCTGCGACCAAAAAGGCAGTTGAAGCCTCCCGTCGCCAGCTCGCCCACGCACTCAACTGCCAGCCAGACGAAATTATCTTCACATCTGGAGGCAGTGAGGCCAACAACTACGCCCTCAAGGTACTGTCCTCTGCGCCTGTGCAAGTAGCTTACTTTTCTATGCAATGCTGCCTTCTTTTGTTGAACACTATTGCAATTTTTGGGTGCAACACTTCACACACACACA
>CDFI01102826.1:0-10767 GCA_000826405.1 Acanthamoeba divionensis | reverse complement strand
GGCATGCTAAGGATTTGTGTGTGTGTGAGGACAAGGCTTATTGATTGGGATGTGGGGATGCTAAGGATCATGCAGACCTTTTTAGCCCAATTAACAAAGAGGAAAGATGAGAACTTAATCTTCTTTATATTATAAATGGATGCACAGAAAAAAGCAAAAATAAAACATGACAAGGGCAAAAATTGATGATGGCAGCACCAACCTACCTCTACTCTTTAACAACTCCTCAAATCCCTCTCAATGGGTTATTACAATTTGAACAATATATTGCTGGTGAAGAACACTGGTCTTCTTATTCTGCTTCTCCTCACAAGTTTTCTTGAGATTCTTCTTGCTTGTGGTTGTGGAGGAACTGTGTGACAAGAGCTGTCCAGCCTGTTTGATGGCTGGCTCCTATGCCTCTGCCAGTGTCGCCGTGGAAGTGTTCGTAGAAGAGTACCAGGTTTCTCCAAGAGGCCTTGTTATGGTATATGGCCTCTTCGCCGTGGCATGGCCGTCTGCCTCCAAAGGAAGGGGATGGCAGGAACAGCCCTACCAATCGCCGCTCGAGCTCATGGGCAACCTGTGCGAGGTTCATCATCTGGCCACTGCCACGAGGACACTCCACAGTGAAATCGTTTCCATAGAAGCGGTGGTAGGTCTTGAGCGCCTCGACGAGGAGGTAGTTTATGGGAATCCAGATGGGGCCTCTCCAGTTGCTATTGCCACCGAAGAGCATGCTGTCTGACTCGCCTGGGATGTATCGAATCTCATAGTGTTGTCCGCCGAGCCGAATACTGTAGGGAGATGCAGAATAGACCTTCGACAGAGATCTTACGCCAAAGGGAGAAAGGAATTCGCTTTCGTCCAGCATGTACTCTAGCACCCTCTTCAGCTGGGAACGCGATGGAATGGCCATCAGGAACTTGATGTCGAGTTTCTCGGCACGCTCTGGGTCGAGAGGAAATGTGATGTGTCGCGCGAGGTCTTTCCTATTGTGAAGGAACCATTCCATTCGCTTCTTGAAACCAGGAAGACGGTCGATTTGGCTTTTCTTGAACACGTCTACGACTAAGATGGGAATGATACCCACCAACGAGCGCACCTTGAGAGGAGTCGAATTGCTCTCCCTCTCTCCCAGGGCCACATTGCGTTCGATAGTGATCTGATCGTAGTAGAACCCGTCAAAGAGGTCCCACAGCCCGCTGCCACCTAGGGTGTTGATTGCCCCCACGATAGCAACAAAATGCTCGAAAAATTTGGAGGCAATGTCCTCGTAACTTGGGTTGACCTGGGCGAGCTCAAGCGCAATCCCCAGCATTGTGACACAATAAAACGCCATCCATGCAGTAGCGTCTGCTTGTTCTAGGGATCCACCATTGGGCATGGGCTGTGAGCGATCGAACAGTCCAATGTTGTCCAAGCCTAGGAATCCTCCCGAGAACACGTTGCGGCCGTGGGGGTCTTTGCGGTTCACCCACCACGTAAAGTTCATCAAAAGTTTCTGAAACACTCTCTCCAGGAAAAGCACGTCGCAGCAAGCTACTTCTTTGGTTTTACAAATTGCCCTTTGCTCAGCGGTCTTCTGATACACCTTGAGAGCCGCCCAGCCATGGACTGGTGGATTAACGTCAGAGAAATTCCACTCATAGGCTGGAATTTGACCGTTGGGATGCATGAACCACTCTCGGAGGAACAGTAGCAGCTGGCTCTTGGCAAAGAAAGGATCGATATCTGCAAATGCCACCATGTGGAAGGCAAGGTCCCACGTGGCGTACCACGGGAACTCCCACTTGTCAGGCATACTAACTATATCTCGGTTGAAGAGATGTGGCCAATCTGTGTTGCGACCGTACCGCATTCGTGCGTCTCCTCCAGGGGGTTCTGGCATTTCGGGATCGCCCTCAAGCCAATCCTAAAGGCGAGAGAAAATGAATAAATTGGACTGAATATCCATTCCTTTACATAACCTGAATTATGGCGTTTCTTCTACCTTTATAATATAGTGATAAAACTGTTTTGTCCACAATAGACCTGCGTACGCTTGTCGTGCCACGTTAGCTTCCTCCTGACGGTGGTCGTCCAGGTGTCTAAGCACACGTCCATAGAAGTCGTCTGTCTCTTGCTGCCGTTGAGCGAAGACCTTCTCAAAAGATTCACCAAATATTTCGTCTGCCCTTGGAGCAGTGTTCTGTTCAGATAAAATAATTAATATCTACCATACGTGATTCTTATCCTTCCCCTTTTGTCCTTTTTATACCTTTGGGTAGAGCCTTGCCCTCAGCACAACTTTTCCTCCATTGGGAGGAATGTTCTTCAGGTGATAGTGCGCGGCGCATTTGGTACCATGGTGTCTGTCAATGGCCTCCTCCTGGAAATTGACAATGTATTCGTGGAACCCGTCCTTGACAGTTTTGGAGGGATTTTCAGATCCATAGAGACGCTTGTCGTTCGTGTGATTATCAACGAAGATGAGCTCAGCGGGGTGCAAATGCGGGTTTGCCGAGTCTGCTGCCTTCAAATTAGGTCCCACGTCGACACAGGGGTCACCTGAGGCAAAGTTTCCCTCAAAGGCAAACTGGAACTCTCCCAGAGTCTCATGCCAGGTGTTGATGACCGCGTGATTCCCAGAGGCAGTTACTTCAGCAGCTGTAGCAGTGGCAGCTCTCCTCATGTTTGGCTTCACGGTGCAACCCTCGTGGGTGCAGCCCCATATCCAAGTGTTGCGGAACCAGAAGGTTGGCAGCACATGAAGCTCAGCAGCCTCTGGGCCATTGTTGACTATAGTGAGCTTGATGAGGATATCGTCAGGTGACCCTTTGGCGTATTCAGCATAGAGATCAAAGTAGCGGTCGTCGTCGAAGACGCCCGTATCGACGAGCTCGAACTCTGGCTGCTCCTTGCCCCTGCGGCCGTTCTCTTCGATCAGTTCTCTGTACGGGTACTCACGCTGTGGGTACTTGTACAGCGCTTTCATGTAGGAGTGTGTGGGAGAAGAATCAAGGTAGTAATAACACTCCTTAACATCTTCGCCGTGATTTCCCTACAACCAGTGCCAATTTGGGTGGGGGAGCATTTAAGTCACAAACACATTAAATAGTGGGGGGGGGCTTTGTAATTCATACCTCTGGGTTGCTGAGACCAAAGAGTCTCTCCTTCAAAATGGAATCCTTGCCATTCCACAAAGCAGGTGCAAAGCAAAGCCTGCATTCTCTGTCTGTGAAGCCTATGAGGCCATCTTCGCCCCATCTGTATGCTCTGCTTCGTGCATGGTCGTGAGGAAAGTAGCCCCAGGCGTCTCCATTTGGAGAATAATCCTCTCTCACGGTGCCCCACTGTCGATCAGACAGGTAAGGCCCCCACCGCTTCCAGTTCTGCTCACGTCGATCTTCTTCGAGCAGCCTGAGCTCCTCTGCTGTAGAGGAGCAGGAGCTGGCATTCTTTTCATTAGTTTCTGTCGCAGTTGGGCCTTCTTGTTGTTTGTGCTGCTGCTTAATCTGAGGAAGATCAGGTTGTGCGTCTTGCTGCATAGATGGGAATTTGGTTTCTGTGCGTGTGGCACCACCCTCTGCCCTACCTGGTTGCCTCAAGAGAAGGCGAGATGGCTGCCAATGGGGTCATTCATCATTACCATCATCATTACAACCCTCACCACCACTGAGAGGCAACCAAAGGGAAAGTATTGGGAACTGTTACGTCTTGAAAAAGTTCACCAAATGTTCTCAACCAGGAATTTCAGAAATGTTCTCTCAACCAGAAATTTATTACAATTTTATAAGTGTCCATTCTGTTTAACAAGTTTCAAACATAATGGGGTGTTGAAGAGTCATCAGTGGGTATTTTGTTGTTATAATTCTCCTTTCAAATTGGGCCAAGAGGGAGAGCAACTTGCTCTTTATCTCTTTTTTTTTTCAGATATTGATCAGCCTATTCTCATCTATTCTAGATAATTCTACATTTTTCTTTATCTAAATTAACTTTGTTTTAATTAACATTCCATTATGCGCCGCCAATTATCCCGGTTTTAATTTATGTCGACACAGCGTAATTGTGAGTCCTAATGCACAAAAAAAAGCCCCCCAGCAATTGAGAGATCAAATCCCCACAACACAGACCCAGACACCCAAATCGACTGCATTCTTCACTGCCCCATGGAAAGTCAGGACCTCACACAGCTTTGCGTTAATACCATTCGTGTTCTTGGGTACGTTTTTCTTTTTTTATTATTAGCTGCACACATCCATTATTTTAATTGTTACACAGTCAAACCAAATGTTTAGCTCTTAATGTTGACTTTCATTGCTGGAAAAATTGAAAATACCACTGTGATTGAGTGGCACACTTATTTTGACCATCTTTTTTTAAAATTTGCTTTTTAAAATTGTGATCCATCAGCGCGGAGCAGCCCCAAGCAGCGAACAGCGGCCACCCTGGAGCGCCCATGGGCATGGCCCCTATCGCTCACGTCCTCTGGTCTGAGGTCATGAACTACAGCCCCTCTCACCCCAAATGGGTAAATAAAATCCCCTCAAAGTATGGTGAATAGTGGCCCGAATTCTTCATTCTCGCTCACATACACTTATTTCATATGCAGTTTAATCGTGACCGCTTTGTGCTGTCCAACGGCCATGCATGCGCTCTGCAGTACACTATGCTTCACCTGACTGGCTATGATCTCTCCATTGATGACCTTAAGTCTTTTAGGTATGCATCAACAGAAAGCAAAAGCAAAGTTTGTCGCCTAATGCTGTGGCTTGCATAAATAAGCCACATGCAACGTTTTAATCCTTTGTCCTTTCATTATTCGATTCCAGACAAATTAACAGTAAGACTCCTGGCCACCCCGAGTCTTTTATGACACCAGGAGTGGAAGTTACTACTGGACCCCTTGGTCAAGGTATTACCTGAATTCCAATTCCAACTATACACTGTTTGAGGAAATTTATGACTTGTTTCATTTTATCAATTTAAGGCTTTGCCAATGCGGTCGGTCTCGCAATAGCAGAAACCCATCTGGCGGCCAGGTTCAACAAGCCAGACTTCTCTGTCATTGACAACTACGTCTACTGCTTCTGTGGCGATGGCTGCTTGGAGGCATGTCTTAAATCAATCCATTTTCTTTGTATACTACACATTTATGTGCCTCTTTCTGAACAAAATGGTGTCTTTTCCAAACATTCCAGGAGGGCATCTCTGCTGAGGCTGCTTCGATTGCTGGTCATTTGGGCCTGGGCAAATTGATTGTGTTCTATGATGATAACAAAATCACCATTGATGGTATCTCTCCCCAGCATACAACCAAAACAATTGGAGTCTTATCTATTTATATTAGGTCACACTGATCTGTCCTTCACTGAGGATGTGCACAAGAGATTTGAAGCCTACGGCTGGCATGTTGTAGATGTCGCTGACGGTGAACCTCCGCTCCCTCCACTGCCATTTATTTTTGGGCAATTACGGTCGATTGATTTCTGTGATATTAATTTTTTTGGTTGAAATAGGCGACCATGACTTCGATGCCATCAGAAAGGCTGCTGCCGAGGCACGCAAGGTTACTGACAAGCCCTCATTGGTATCCTATGCCCCTTCTTCCAGCCACCTTGTGTAAACAACATTGGTCGCTGAGAATTCTATTTTAATGATTCCTCAGATCAAAGTGCACACCACAATTGGCTTTGGTTCTGAGAAAGCAGGCACCCATGGTGTCCATGGATCTCCTCTTGGAGAGGCTGATCTTGCCAACGTTAAGAAGAAGTTTGGCTTCGACCCCACTAAGAAGTTCTTTGTCCCCGAGGAGGTATGTTTTCTTTCCAGCTCATTTCTCTCCTCGTTGTGATTACCTAAACAGCTTGTAATCAATGTAAAGGTGAGGAAAGTCTATGATCAGTTCAAGCCCAGAGGTGAGCAACTCTACAAAGAGTGGGAGCAGCTCTTAGAGAAGTATGCTCAACAGTTCCCCGATCAAGGCGCTGAACTAAAGCGCAGGATTAACAGAGAGTTGCCTGAGGTACATCCCTTTCACCAGATCCTTATTCTCTGCAATTCCATATCTTTTTAAATCTTCGTCTCAAGATTATTTAAATCTTTTATTATTATCCTTCTTTCAGGGCTGGGAAAACGTTTTGCCCCTCTCTACACCTGGTTCCAACGATCCCACTCGCAAGCTGTCTGGCATTTGCCTGAACAAGCTCGCTGAGAAGCTGCCCGAGATTATTGGTGGCTCTGCTGATCTCAACCCCTCCACTCTAACGTACCTGACCTGTTCTCGTGACTTCCAAAAGACCACCCCTGATGGCCGTAACATTCGTTTTGGTGTGAGAGAGCATGCTATGGCAGGTGAGTACATACTTTTTGCCAGTAAGAAAAATGTAACAAAACATATGTACTTAACTGAAACCTATTGTTTAGCCATTTGCAACGGCTTGGTTGCATACGGTTCCATTATCCCCTTCAATTCAACTTTCCTCAACTTCATTGGTTATGCTCTTGGCGCTGTCAATTTGAGCAGTCTCTCCCACGAGCAGGTAATGTAGATCCTCTGCTTTTAGCACAACTCTCTGCTCTCTGCTCTCTCTAACACACACACACACACACACAACAGGTTATCTACATTATGACTCATGATAGTATTGGTCTTGGAGAGGACGGCCCCACCCATCAACCTGTTGGTACGTTGATCCTACGTTATCTATCATTGTATATATGAGTAAACCAGCTTTATCTAATACAACATAATTTTCTGAACAATCGTTAG
This sequence comes from Acanthamoeba divionensis, assembly GCA_000826405.1. Taxonomy (NCBI): domain Eukaryota; phylum Discosea; order Longamoebia; family Acanthamoebidae; genus Acanthamoeba; species Acanthamoeba divionensis. Next base: position 4,034 of record CDFI01102826.1, on the reverse strand, counting down.
ACAAGTTCGCTGTATGCCGTTCGATTCCCAATTTGCAGTTCCTGAGGCCCGCCGATGGCACCGAGACAGCAGCGGCCTACATCGCTGCCATCCGCAAGAAGGACGGCCCCACTGTGCTCGCTCTCTCTCGCCAGGTATATGGGAGGGGGTCATTGTGTGCAGCTATGTATGGCTTCATAAATATATTATTAACACATTTCATTCTTCAGAACGTACCTACCATCAACGGAAGCTCTGTAGAAGGCACTCTGAAAGGAGCATACACTGTCTATGAACCCGAGGGTACCCCTGATGTCATCTTTGTGGGCACAGGCTCTGAACTCTCTCTCTGCTTTGAGGCAAAGGAACTTCTCAATGACAAAAAGGCAAGCTAACAAGTCACTCCCTTCCTCCAGCCAGTAATGAATAATATTTGTTGTTGCATAGAGTCTTAACGTGTTGTGTTGTTTTAATCTGTTTCTTACCTCTTTATGTTTGATTGTGCTGGTTATCCATAGGTCCGTATTGTGTCTATGCCCAGCTGGGAGTTGTTTGATGTCACAAATCAGCAATACAAGGAGTCCATCTTCACCCCCGGCATACCTGCCATCTCCATTGAGGTAAGTGGAAATGAGTCTCAATAGACATCTGACAGCCTTTCTTTTTTTTTTTGCACTCCTTCGATTAAACGCGGGGAGTTCCCTCTGAATCTTGTTGGATAAATGCTGAGTCATAAACTCCTTTTACTTCCTGCAGGCCGGAGTGACTCTGGGCTGGAGCAAATACGTGCATGCTTCCGTCGGCGTTGACCGATTCGGCATCTCTGGACCCTACAAGCAGGTCTACGAGGCGCTGGGCGTCACAGGCAAGCACCTCGCCGAGAAGGCCCGCACAGTGCTCAACCACTATGCGGCCCACCCGCCCGTGCCCGTCATCCTCCGCCCTGCCAACTTCTGATAGCGTTCCCCCCCCATGCCCTTTTAAGCTGGCCTTCTTTTTTTCCCAACAAGCATGGACCCATCCCCCTTGTGGTGGTGTTGTTGTTAATGTTGGTGGTGGCCACAAGGGAGAAGAACAAATATCAAACATGAAAAGAGTGGGGTGCCCCTTTTGTTACATGTAGCTTCTAATTTCTGCTTTTCTTTGACCACGCTCTTCAAAAGAGGCCTCTTAGCAAATTTAATTAAATTCGATTCAAAAAAAGTTAAGAAATACATCCCACCCAAAAGCAGTATGTGGTTTGTGGTATGGTGGGGTGTTTGTATGGGATTCACAGATAGGGGTTGTGAAATGAAGAAGTGGTGAAGTCTGAACAATGCAAGAATTAACACCGAACAAGTGAAATCCAGATTATTCTAGACCTTTCAGATTAATCTGGACACATGCCGTTGCATTCCGATGCCGCCGAACCTTCTTTGGGTCTGTCAAGAATAAAGAAGGAAGAGAAACAGAAAAAAGAACGAATCCAAACATTGAAATCAAATTTTCATTCAACAATTCTCTTCAATCCTCCTAATAAAAAGGCCGTGGCCAGTCTCACGAGTGTTAGTTGCTTCTTCTTCTTCTTCGTCTTGCTTTTAATACATGGTACACTTGCATACAGAACCTTGCCAATAAACATTGGATTTGGATGAGCAGCAGCAGCAGAAGCTGCCTTGCGGTGGGCAAGAGAGTGAGAAAGGGAGACCTGGTCAGAGTCAAGAGCCATGGGCATGCTGCTGCAGCTCATGGAGGATGGGTCGACGCAGAGGTGACCCTCGTGATAGGAAACAAGAAGGAAGGAAGGATCAAGTACCTTATCGTATCGTGTTACCATGGCGCATCAAGCGTGAGGAGAATGATTGCCTTTGACACCTGTGGGAGGCTCTGGCTGAGAGACACCAAGGAGGCCAGAAAGCAGAGGATCAAGGAGCAAGAGAAGCAGAGGGAAAAGGAGATGCTGGTCTTTCAGGAAATGCAACTGTTCATGAGGAAGCAGAGAGAGGCCGATGAGGCATGCAGACAGCTCTTTGAGACAAGAGCCCAAGGGAGTAGAAATGAACAATGTGGTGCGAATGCAGTGGAAAAAGAGAATAAGAAGAGAAAGCAAGCCTGTCGTCGCGTGGAGACTTGTGTGAGAAGCTTGCTCGAGATTTATGAAGCAGAGAAGAGGAAGCAGCAGGAAAGAGAAGAAAGGAAGAAAATCTTTCGAGAAGAGAGAAGAGAGAGACTCAGAGAAGAGCAAAAAAGAAAGAGTGAAATGAAGAGGAGAACAAGCGAGCAGAGCCAGGCAGCAGCAGTGCCGCGCCTGGTCTTTGACATTATGCAGGTTGAAGAAGACAAAGGTGGATGCAAACACAAATGCAAACGAAAGAAAGTCAAAAAGTCCACGAATGCAAACGAAAGAAAGCCAAAGCTTCATAGGAAGCTTCAAGGTGCAACTGCAACAGGCAAGAAAGAAAAAACAAAACGTATCGTTTTAAAGGAAGGGGAATACGTGCGTGTTCATAGAAAGGAGTGTGAACAGGACGAAGGGACCTTGTGGGTGGAAGAAGGGCCAACTGTCTTAATATTAGATATGAAGGAGACCATTGTAGATGGGCCACACATGCGTGTATCATATTTTTGCTCATCTCTGGAATTCCAGCAGTGGTGAATAAATTGTATTTAACAATGCTTCGTCCTTGAGCTCTATGCAGCAAGTGAGGTTGTCCCACATGTATACTCACACTTCTTGTTCTTGTTCATGGGAGGGCTTTTGGAATATCATCACACGCAGATCATCAAACATATCACTCAAATCCTTTACCAAAACGAAATTGCATCCACTAAACTCCTGTTGCTGCTGCTGTTGCTCTCCTTCTCTTCTTTTTCCAAAGTAATTGAGTAGTTCTTCTCTGTCATGGCATGAACTGGTGATAAAAAAGTATTTGCCTGGCTTAAGAATTCTATCAATTTCTTTGCAGTAGGCCTGTCTGTCATCCTCTTCAGCATCACTGTCATCTTCGGTTCTATTTGGTATTATCAGCACACCATCACTTGGGCCAACGTTCTGGGAATCATAAACTGTATCTGGTGCAGAACAAAGAGCGTTCTCTTCAGAGGTTTGTTCTTCTTGTTCTTCAGGGTCTACAAAGTCCTTTGATTTGACAAAAGTTTTGCTTACACAAGCGATGCTATCAAAGGTTCCCTTGTCATATATCAAATCAAAGAAATCATCGTCAAAGGTTGTGTTCAATGCATCCTGCACAGAGTACATAATATCACTATCATTGCTGTTGCTGCTTTCTGGGTGCTGCTGTTTGTACAGCTTCATGATTTGTGTTGCAAGGCGAATGGCGGCATCACTAAAATCAATTCCATAGACCCTGCAAGCAAACCAAAGTATGAGTTTTGAGAGGGGAGAGGGGGCAGGAGAAGAAAAATTACTGGTGATAGCCCATGGAATGTATCAGCTGACACACATGGCCGTTTCCTGTTATTGGCATAAATAAGTTAACATCAACATTTCAGCTTGTTTTCACACACACCCCCCTCTCACATATGTGGCTCTTACATACCACATCCAACATCCAAAATTGTGCTATTTGTAGGATCTAGGAAGATGAAGAGGGTAAGATTGATTTACAGAATACCAAGAGAAGAAAGGGTATAAGTACTGAGGGATATCAGCTGGAGCTCATTTAATGCCACCAAAATGGGGTTAAAGCCAAACCACACAGTCAAATTTCTCTGTAAGATTTTAGAGAAAGAGAGAATTTATCAAAAAGGGTCTCACAAAATGAAGATGCATTGGCTCTCTCTCCTCTCTTTATCTTTCTTACCAACTTTTCTTGACTGTCTTCGAAGGAGTTGAACTGTTGCTGCTGCTGCATGTAGGTCAGCTCCCAAAATTTGAGGGGTGAATTAAATGTCATGGAGAGGAGAAGTGGCATAAAGGTGTCATAAATATTTGCCCATGGCTGTGAAGAGGGGAAAGAGTCAGGTGCACTGTCTGTGGAGTCTTCATTGTGTCGCTCTTCTCCTTCCAGAGTAGATTGTTGTTGGTCTGCATCTTGGGGCACCCCTTTCATCTT
>CDFI01102800.1:0-11149 GCA_000826405.1 Acanthamoeba divionensis | reverse complement strand
TCTTGTAGCTGGGGGCTCTTCTCCTCTGTTTCATTTTCATCTTTTGATTCTTTTTCCTCCTCTGTGTTTGGGTGTGGAGTATTTTCGATGTCTGTTTCAAATTCCAGTCTTCTCTTTGGGCTCTGGCTAAGGCGATTGTTCTTTTTCACTTTGGAGCTGCGTCTGCCCCTCACTACTTTTGGACTTTTCAGTGTGGGTGAGGGCGTCTGAAATGTCTTGGCACTGGTTGCAACAGCTGTCTCCTCTTTGGTGGTCTCTTCTTTTTTCTCTCCTTCCTCTTCCTCTTCCTCTTCGCCTTCGTCTTCAAGCATGGAATCATCAAGAGGATCATCCTCAAAAATGGAGCTCAATTCATCTTTTTTCTTACTTGTAGCCTCTGATTCTTTGGCAGAGTCACTGTCCACATCAGAAATCGCTGTTTTCTCCTCTGACATTAATGCTTGAAGGGCCAACAACAAGACCAGACACTGATCAGGTGTGGTGCAACAAAGCAAACGGCTATTATTGTTTTTTATTATTATTGCGACTTTCTGTTTTTGGTTCAATTATTGTTTTTAATCTGATTACAGGAAATATTTCACCGTTAAATTTCTAATTCTGGACTTTTCTAGATTTCTTTGGAATAATCCGGAATTTTTGGTTGTGATCATCTGTTCAGATTCAAGCAAAAAGTGTGTAGATGATTGTTAGAGGCTGTGTTATAAGAATAACTTACTTGTACCTCAAGGTTTAAAGGCACAAAAGGGGCACTTGATTCATGGTCACCAAAGACTATGTATCATGAAACACTGCAGTGGGCCTCAAAAAGGAGTGTCACAATTTATTTAAATAAAAATATTTAAGAGAACATTTAAACGATAAACCGAAAGTTTGGGCCAATCACAGGCATTTTTGGGTGCAAATTTAAAAAAGTTTTTGTTTGCACTGGTAAATTACATGTTCCCGAGGAAAGGAAAAAGAACAAGTTGATGTTGTTTGTGGTTATCTGCTGATGTCAACAAACCTCTTTAGTGTGTGTAATAACAAGTTCCTTTGTGGTTTGTCCTCCACAAGTTTCTCTTGAGAAAAAGCGAACAAACACAGGCAAAGCTCTCTGTGTCCACACAAGATGGAAAAAGAAGAGGAAGAGATTGAAGAGAAGCAACACCAACTCTACAACTCTGGGCATCCCCCCACAAGGGCGCCGCCAGTGCCTCCACGCAAAGCGGCTGCTGAGACGGCGGGCATGTCAGTCTTTGATTACCGAACCAAAGTGGTCATCGAGATTCTGGAAACAGAAAGGGGATATGTCAGCAACTTGTCTTTTGTCATCAATGTACCACACCCCCCCCCCTTCTCTTCCGTTTCCTCTTTCACCTGCCCCTTCTTTCTATGTTGTTTGTGTTCCCATGATGATGCAGAGCTTACTCTCTTCGTCTGTCGTCGAAATAGGAGTATATGATTCCACTTAGAGATGAGGTCGACAGGAGGGTCATAAGAAGAGAGGATCTCTTTAGGATATTCTCCAACATAGAGCTCATACTCAACGTCAACAAAGAGCTCTTGACCGATCTAGAGCTAAGAATAGGACAGCAATGGTCTGAGGCTACAGTCATTGGAGACATCTTCCAGCGTTTGGTATGCTAGTCTCCCATTTTCTGTCCTCCTGTGTTGTTTGGCCATATGCCAAGGACGTTTAGAGGTTTATGAACCGTTGTCATTTGTGTTGCATGGTTCACAGGCTCCATTCCTCAAGCTATATACCCAGTACAGCAGCAACTATGACACAGCAACACGAGTTCTCATACGTTGCTTGAAAGAGCCCTTATTCCAACAGTATATTGAGGTAAAGCATCTGCTTGCCCTCTCTTGTCATCATTTTATCACACACACACTGATTATAACAATGTAACAATGAGACAGACAAAACCCTGCGAAGAAGATGGGAGCAGAAAGAGCATCGCTTCATACTTGATCATGCCTATTCAGGTTTGTTTGATTAAAATCTTTAATGGCATAAGGGCTAAATCTAATGTTCTTTTGGTTGATGTGTACGTGCTATTGGAATCACCAATGCAGCGGTTGCCTCGTTACATTATGCTTCTGAATGACTTGATCAAGCACACTCCCACGGACCATCCTGATTACAATAACTTGAAGCAGGCGTCTGTGTCCATATCAGAAGTGACTGTGTTCATTAATGAGGCCATTAGTGCAACAGAAAATCTGAACAAAATTATTGAAATTGAAAAAAGTATTGAAGGAGAGCACCCAGTAAGTATCATGGACAATAGGGAATTCCTTTTACTGCTTCACGATAAACAATACTTATATATCAATTACATTTCTTTGAATTTCCAGATTTTGGTGTCTCCCAGTCGTCGTTATGTTACAGAAGGGGACATTATGAAAGTTTCAACAAAGGGAGTACAGATGCGGAGGTACCTCTTTCTCCTGAATGATATCGTGGTGCTCTGTGACAAGTCCAAAATAAGGAAATTCAAGTTCAAAGCTTTGATATCGCTCGCTACTGCCTTCATAAAGGATGTGCCAGACGCTCCAGGCAAACATACCTATATCTGCTTCACTATCTATTTTGTTCTTACCAGCCCTTCTTTCTCCTCCTTCACTGCTCTGGATTTCTTGTATTCTTGGACAGTACAGATATAGGACTGTTTAATTGTTTTTTAGTTCTGAATGAGGAAAGCACCTATCTGTTTGCAGCATCGAGCTTAGCAGACAAGCTGAAATGGATCCACCAATTCAATGCCACGATTGATGCTTTCCTTCAAAGTAACCCAGACCGCGAAGGTACATAACAAGAGAGCGGTGAAATAATTAATCTGCAACCAACAATGAAGCTCTACTAACGCACTGTTTTCATAGAGCAAAGAGCAGGTCTGCATCGCAAACGGTTCTTTAGGAACGAGCAAATCGAGAACTTGCTTGCTTCAATTGACGAGTCCAACCAATCCACAGAGTCTATTAACAAACCAGGTTTGCAGTCTCTTCCTTTCTTTAACTTTTATTATTATTCCAGTAGTGTGTCTCAAACATAATCATTCCTTTTTGTTAAAACTTAGTGGGTGTACAATCGGACTCTTCTGGACCTGCCAAAGATGCGAAGGAAGGATTGCCAATTGGATTTAAGGGACGCCAGTACTCTCCTTCTTTATCTTCTTCCCCCTCGGCCCCCTCTCACCCAGTCCGAAAGAATCCAGCTGCCACAGTTACTTCACGTACAGGAACTGTCCTACGATCTGGCACCATAGGATCAAGTGCATCAGATATCGCTAGACCAGCGAAGCTGTCATGGATCAAAGCAGTCGCAACGTCCTCGAGGACAGGTATAACTCCTTTACAAAAACTGTTCCACCTTTACCTTGCAGGCTGATTAATTGTTATATGGTCGCAGGTGGGAAAGGAGTCTTCCTGCCTAAATTAACAGAGCAGCTGGCGCGACCTTCTTTGCCCATACCTGCTTCATCCATCATTGAGCCGCTTAAGAGCGGATGGCTCAATAAGCAAGGAAATATCCGCTCAAGCTGGAAGAGACGATGGTTTGTCATCAAGGATTGCTTCATGTATTATTATACAACCCCTGATGTAAGTATACCCCTATTTCACTGGCTGTGTTTCTAGTATGGTAAAGCGTGCAATTGTTTGAATGGATGGGTGCATGGTCTGTTCGTGAATCAGGACAGCGAACCAATAGCTGTTGTTGTACTCGTCGACGGCAAGGTGGAAAAAGCGGACGACAAGAAGACAAAAAAAGAATTCTCTTTTTCTCTTTCGCATCCTGAGTATAAGAGAGTATACAGCTTCCATTCAACCACTGAGGCAGCCATGAACAGCTGGATGCAAGCTTTCCAACGGGCCACATCGTTGCGGGTAACTTGTGTTGTCCTTGTGTACATTTACACCATTCTTAATTAATTAACTAATATGATTTTTCTGCTGCGTCTCTTCCATTTTGCAGGGTAAGCTATGACTGAATCTAGTTTGCACATAGATCTTCATCACACCTGGTTTTATTACCATGCGTATTTACAAACAAATGCCTCCTACTTCATAACAGAGATTAAGGACACATGGGGCCTGCCGCCTCTCATTCCGCTCTTAGGTCACCCCGAAGAGATTGTACAGCGCCATGCCGTTCAGATGATGACATCATTCCTCAATGGTATGGGCAATCCTTGTTCCTATTTCTAGTAGCAGCTATCGTTTCCTATTTTGCATATTCTATTTCTGCTGCTTCGTTTGATGCCAATTATATTTTGCAGAGAAGAATTATCCCAAATTGAAGGAATATATGGAAGAGCGGGGAGGACTTCAGGCACTTGTTTGTATTCTGTATTCACCAATCGAAGCAATACAAGAAAAAGCTCTTATAGCCCTCATTTCGATCACCCAACATTCAGGTTTGAACATGGGCTCCCTAGTCTCCCTCTTCTTCTTCTGCTTATACCTACATAACAGAAGAGCTTGAGCGCGACCGCAGCCAATCCATCATTTTCGCTGGTGGGCTGCCCCCATTGATCGCACTGCTCTCTTCACCCAGCCTCAATCTTAGTGGCCAATCACTCCAAGCTCTAGCCAAGATAACAGGTAGCCTTCAAAGAAATCAAGTCAAGACTTTATTCACGCACTCGACCTTTGCCACAATCTTTGATTTGATTCTTATTCCTTGGCAACACAACCAGATGATCCCTCAGCAGCATTGTACACAGGAAGCTTGGGGCCTATCCTTCATATGCTTAATTCAAGTCTTGCGCAAGAAAGTGCATCACTTGTGCTAAGAAATTTGTCAAAAAATGGTTTGACCCCCCTCGGTATTATATTGCAAATAGAAATCAACCGTCTGATCTCAGTTCTTTCATTAGTTAAGATGCATCCACTCTTCAAATCTGAAGCAATTCCAGTTATAATTCCGCAGCTTATAGAGACGAATAACAGAATTATGCAGTCGCATTTACTATGGACAGTTTACCATCTCATCAACCCATATATGATAGCAATGCCTGTGGTATGACCCTTTCATTACAAGTATGGCTTTTCCTCTCGTTGCCACTATTTGCTGACAAAACAAAACAATAACAGGGTCAAGCAGGAGTTGTTGAAGGATTCGTAGACGCCATTGAGCCATTTGGAGGCCCCAAATTGTTTGTGCCGTTCCTCAAACTGCCAAATCAACAAATCCTCTTGCCCACACTGAAAATTCTGGCCACCCTATCCTCCACTGGTACTATAATAATTTCCTTTAATTAAACTTTCTGTAATCGCTATTCCTATCTGTTGACCAACTTTATTTTCTGTTTTACAACAAAGATGACAATGTACGTGGCACAATAAGAACAGCAAACGGCGTCCCAGATATATTGTCTTTGATTTCCCATTCAAATGAGCAGATCGTAATTGCTGCTGTCCACGTCGTAGCCGTAATCTCTCGAGATAGTACGACACATTTTTTTCATAATGGCTTGATAGTATTACTTGTTCATTGAGAAAGGAAAACAAACATAGGATGGGTGAGGTCATCGATTCAAGATAAGCCAACAATAGAAAAACTTCTGTCCTTACTTTCAAACCACAATACTATGTTGGTGGAACTATCGTTGCGAGTGTTGGTTAATCTCTCTGCTGTAGGTAAGTAAACGTTCTTGTTTTGAAAATCTAACCACACAGAATTTCCTTTACGGTCCATATACACACTAAATAAACACTTCAACAGATAAAAACAAGAATGCAATCAGAGAACTCAAAGGCATTCCACTTCTAGTTCCACTTCTCAAGTCACGCAATCCCACTATACACAACGAAGCTGCAAAGGCCCTATGCAATTTGTTAACAAAAGGTGCGTTCGAACTTCAATATATATTAAGGCTATTCTTGCAAGTGTTACGTACTCTCCCTTCGAATGCATTGTCTGACTTACTACCATCCGCAGATAAGAACAGAAACGAATTCTTGGAGGTTTCTGGAGTTGAACTGTTGTGTCATCTCTTATCTTCAACAAGTGATTGCACAAAAACAATTGCCTGTCGTGCCTTAGAAACAATGGCTTACATAAACAGTAAGTTCTCTTTGTCAGAGTGCGCTGAAACTTAATTGACAATCGTTTGTTTGTATGTGTAAGACGGCCCAGCATTGGATGCTGTGAGTCAAGGCCTTACCGCCATCATACCCTTACTGGCCCACAATCACCCTCTTCTGCGGTCACAGGCTCTAAGGGCTCTTGCCAGTTTATCAGTTTCAGGTTTGCAGTCTCTAATCAATGGTGGTAATTTATTTATGTATATGAATAATCTTTTTTGCTCTTTAGCAAACAATAGGGAGATTATAGCTGAGAAGATGGATAATGCCAATATTTCTAAGCTATTAGGCGAGAAAACGGCAGATGATGTGCAAGCATTAACCCTTGGCTTCTTGTCCAACATGTTCTTGAACAGTAATAATAACTCTTTACCCTTTCTTGCATATGTGTGTGTCATCACATATTCCACCACAACGTGACAGTCAAATCAATTTTGCAGATTCCTTCAGACAGAAATTCGTGGATCAAATCAAGGTTAGTACTCTTTTGGATATTGTAAGCAAGGCAACAAATGAGGAAGTTCTAGAAAAAGCCTTGAGGGCCACTGCCAGCTTGGCCGCTGCAGGTGAACAACAACCTTGGTCTATTGTCTGTTGTTAAAGATGATCTGATTTTGAAGACTCATCTCTCTCTCTTTTTACAAGACTTAAAAATTGGAAAGCAAATAGCACAATCTGTGGTGATGGAGAAGTTGAAAGCATGTACAGCTGCCCCAAATAGTGCTCTTGTCAAACAGGCCAACAATGCTCTTAACATTATTACCTCTAATGCTGGTATGTTATCTCAGAGTTCTCTCTGCTCTGCTGCTCCTCCTCTTTCTTCTTCTTCTGTTTGTTAAATTCTGGACTATAATAGTAGTAGAAAGAGAAGGCAACTGTTGGTGCCCCATCTATCAGCCAAATTGCACTGATGACACCTATGACCAACTAAACCTGTGGACTTGAAGTTGTCTACTGTTGTTGTGATGGTCCAAACCTTGTTTTGTTTGCCATTGTTGTTCTTTCACTAGATATCATTAATACCATGATTTCCATTGACACTGTGGTTTCTTTGCACTTGAGTAGAATGTTTAAGTTGTTGCACCAACTACATTGGAATTTTGCACTTTGAAAAAGGGAAGAAGCTCTGAGGCATGTCTTCCGCTCTGGAGAGCTTCCTCATATCTTCCCATAATATAGAAATAATGCATCCTATTTACATAAAACAGACCAAACCATGGCAATGGTGATGCATCAAAAACTTCACATAATTATAGTAACCCATTACTCAATTATTTATTCAACACACTGTGTACACTTTCAAATGTAAGCACAGACCATTTGTGAAAAAAGATCTAAAGATTGAAAACAAAGTAAAACCACTGGTATCACTTTGTTTGCATTTTTTCATCTTTGCATTTTAATAATAATTTTTTAATTAATATAATTTTAAAGCCTGACAACATGTGTCGACAAAATTGAATAAATGGATCCCTGAAAAAAGGAGGAATATTGGGTTACACTCTGCCGTTGGGACAACCCAAAGCCCTTGAGTTCTCTCGCGCCCCCACGACCACAAAGATCCCTCCGCCCCCGCTGCTTGCTGCTGTGGAGCCCTTAATTTGGCACCAATTGAAGGCCACAGAGTCATTCTTCCTTCTTCGTTGGCAAAGGAGAGGAATTCTGTAAATTATTATTTGTTTTGTGATTATTATCACACGAGAGAGAAATTCGTATCTTTATTGCTCCAACACGCCCCCCCCCGTTCTGTTGACAGACCAGAATGAGCGAAAATGAAAGAGAAAAGCCTGGCAAGAAGAAAGGAGAAGACATAGAGAAAAAGAGGAATGCCCTCCTACAGAAGCTAGATATGATGATTATGAAGAGGGGATTGAAGCGCAACAATCATAAGAAGGAGCTTGTGCCTGGCACAATGCGGGGTGGCACTCCACAGGAAGCACCGCCCAGACGTAAGCTTGCCCTTCCCTTTTGGTTTCCCTCCCCCAAAGCGAATCTGCAAATCTCGTTCTCATTCCCTCTGTTGTGTTCTCTCATACATCTCATTTCTTGTTCTGCCTGCTGTTAACAGCAAAGCCTGCTGAGTTGGGCCGTTCTTCATCTGTCAAAGGGCTTTCTGTGAGGCCCGAACTGCAACGCAGCCAGTCCCTCCACGTATGGCGAAGGTTTGTGTGTTCCTTTCTTCCTTTGTGCTTCGCCACCCTGTTCACAGACAATTTCTCTAATATCTGTTGTAACAGTGAAAGCACTAAAAATGACGAGGAGAATCCTGTGTGGTCTATGATGGGTGATATCTCTTTCCAAGCTGACTACAGTAGACAGGTTTGTTCTGTTCGTTTCTGGCTTGCTGGTTCCTTTCTCCTGCATTTTGTTTATTCATGCCCAAATGCAGGATCTTGTAGCTTTGCCTGAAGAGCTGTTCGCACGGACTTCGCTGCAGATTCTTATTTTTCAATCCAACAAGCTCGCCAGTTTGCCACCTGACATTAGTAAGCCATTATTCATTCATAAGGATTACATAATGCATAATACTAAAAATATGACCCCATTCTCTCATCTCTAATGACCAACAGTAAAGCTCTCAAATCTTACCGTGCTTGTGGGCAGTCTGAACCAGATAAAAGAAATTCCAAAAGGCATAGATAAACTGCAGAAGCTTATGATTCTAGATTTGCAAAACAATCGCTTGTACAAACTCCCAAAATCAATGAACAAACTAAGGAACATATCAAAATTGTTCCTCAGCGGCAATCAGTTTGCTGTTTTCCCTTCTTCAATCATCTCGATGTCAGAAATGCAGGTCCTCAATCTGTCCTTCAATTTTCTGTATTCAATTCCCAATGACATCTGCAAGCTGAAGAATCTCAAGACTCTGAGACTCGCTGGCAATCAACTGCAAGATCTGCCTCCCTCAGTACGCAACCTTCCTTCCGGTCTTTCATCTGATATGTTTGCCAAGATTAGACAGCTTACATCTATCTTCTTCTTTTCTTGAATATCATCAGTTTTGGCAAATGGAACACCTTGAAATGGTGGATCTCTGCGACAACAACCTTACACACATTCCTGAAGACCTCCGAAGTATGAAGAACCTCTGTGAGATCTCTATTGGATTTAACAAATTCCCAAGTTTTCCCGAAGGCCTTTCTACTCTTCCCAAAGTTGAGGTCTTGTCCTATGAGGGAAACAAGCTCAAAGAGATACCTGAATCAATAACAAAACTTGCACCTACCCTAAAGAAACTTCACCTGACACTTAATCAGCTCTCTGATCTGCCTGACCATTTCCGCCTCCTCAAAAATCTTGACGAATTGGACATGCGTGGAAACCCACTGGGCCAACTCGGATTTGGTACATTTTCTTTTTTACTGACCACTTTATTTAACCAAGTGTTTTTATTTTTAATTATCGTTTATCAAAGGTCATGGTCAGTGGAAGAAAGTATTAGTAGATCTACCATCACTCAAGACTCTCCTTACTGGTGTAGCCCCTGGCGAAAAAGCCCGCATATGCATCAAACCAAAACAAGAGAAGAAAGAACCTTCGCCCAGCGTACCCTCTTCAGGTAATAAAATGCTCTACTTGTCGCCAGCGCACTGTATTCTCATTGGAAGCTCATACCAAAGGAGATACCGAGGATTTTGATGAAAGTCAATTTAATTTGGTAAATGGTTCTGTGAAAAGACCCAAGGGAAAGCTAGCACAATCTGCGAGCCCACGTGGTAATATACCAAAGTGATTCCGCTCAGTGTTTTGTTACATTGTTATTTTACTCTTTCATCAACCTCTAGGTGGAGGAAATACCTTTGATATGTTCAAGCAGATGTCACAGAATCCCAAGGATGATCTGCTGAAACAGCTTGAGGACGCTGCCAAAGCCTTATCAATCAGTGATCAACCTCAAGAGCAAGAGAAAGAACAGGTAACCATCTTCTTCCTATTCCTATATATGTTGTTGTAATCACTCACACATGGCGGTTGGTTGCAGGAACCAGAGAAGGTAGAGGTTGAAGAAAAGCAGGAGCAGATACAAGAAGAACAGCAACCAGAAATGGAAGACCAACCTTTGAGCGAACTAGAAGAGAAGCTCGAAAGGAATGACTCGCTCCTCTTGCAAGAGTACTTTGCCATCGACGATATGAATAAGGCAGGCCTTCAGAGAGCAAAGAAAGATGTTATACAGCAAGAGGTAGAGCCCTCTGCTTTGTTGAACCGTTTTTCTTTCAGTCTTTAATCTCTCTGACAAAATGCTTCCTTTTATTTATGCAGGATGCCCACTGTGAGTGCTCGCCGCTTGTTGAGACAGATGATCTTAAATGCTCGCTTTTCTGCGTTTTCGATGGGCATGGCGGCAATGAAGCCAGCAAAGCTGCCACAAAACTAATGCCAAAGGCAACCATTCCAACTCCTTGGCAAATAGCTGCAGAGAAACTTTGACTCAGCTGGGCTGACCATTTGTTTTTAGGAGGTCAAGAAGCTTTTGAAGAAGGCCAACTTAAAAGAAGATGCCGGAGAGTTACTGCATGTGGCGTTTATGAATGTAGATCAGCGTTTGGAGAACTACCAGTACGAGGGTTGCACTGCAACAGTTGTGTTGGTTTGGCGGCGTGGAAATGACCGCTATCTTCAGGCAGCTAACGTGGGCGACTCTTCTGCCTTTATCAAGTAAGAATTTTTGAACGCCAGTATCCTTTGTATGGTGAAACTCTGTTTCGTTGCTAATCTTTGCGTAGCTGTGGGAGGAAGGTAGTCAAGTTGACAAAGGACCACAAACTAACTGAGCCAGAGGAGAGAGAAAGAATGCAAAGGTGGGGCGTGGACCTCAACGAAGGCCAGACTCGTATCGGCGGAGGCATCGCCATTACCCGCGCCCTGGGCGACCACTTTGCTAAGGTACTTACTACGCTTCACTTATTTCCTCCTTAGTGAAACAAAAGCCAATGTAACACTCCTCTTTCCCACATTAGGATAATGATTCTGGCATGGTGGGCTTTCCTCACATTTCACAACCCATCAAGCTTAGTCCCGATGATACCCATCTCATTCTGGCTTCTGATGGCGTATGCCTTTCCTCTCTCTG